>JABCMI010000011.1:8193193-8343936 GCA_026261945.1 Hirschfeldia incana | reverse complement strand
ATATATTGATTAAAAGTAATAATAGTAAAACTTATCCAATAAATTTTTCATATATAAATAAAATGATATTCTGTAAAAAAATTTAAGATCATAGATAATAACTTATCATGATAGTGTTTGAATCAGTAATGCATATTTAGTTAGTTATTGTAAAACGATTAGGCCCGCTTGAACGGACAAACACCTAGTTAATCTTATTATATAAAGCATTTTTCAAAGTTACTAATTAACATGATTGCAATGTGTCATTAGATTTATAAGATCGCGACATGTGTTAAATAATAAATAATATTTATTAGTATTTTTCCTTTTTAAGTTTTAAAAAATATTGTAAACAAACTGTTTTTCATAAAAATAATTATTAATAGTATTTTCCTTTTTATATCCAGAACAAAGAAATTGTAAAAGATATATGAAAATAAATTTCGTTTTTAAAATAGGATTATAACAGTTATTTAATAGTATTTTTATTTTTTAAGTTTTAAATAAAATATTATAAACAAAAAATCCATACAAATAATCATTTAATAAGCAATTATATATAGGATTGTGACATGTGAATTTTTTATCTAAATAATTATTTATTATTATTTTTCCTTTTTAAGTTTTAAAAAAATATTGTAAATAATTTTTTTTCATACAAATAATTATTAATAGTATTTTTTTTTTGTATATCCAAAAAAAAGATAAGTTTTAAATAAAATATTGTAACAAAAAAGTCCATAAAAATAATCATTTAATAAGCAATTATATATTTAGGATTGTGACATGTGTTACATAATAATTTTTTTATCTAAATAATTATTTATTATTATTTTTCCTTTTTAAGTTTTAAAAAAATATGGTAAATAATTGTTTTTCATACAAATAATTAGTAATAGTATTTTCTTTTTATATCCAAAAGAAAGAAAACTGTAACGAATTAACAATAAAAATTCAATACAAATAATAACTTAATAGAAATTTTCCCTTTTTAAATAATTAACAATAAAATTCTAATAGTTATATGAAAATTATTTTTTATGTTAAGTAAATTATAATTTTCCTTTTTCTAATCATGAAAAACAAAATTATGAAAGAAAATAGTAGTATAAATCTTGAAAATGAATTATAAAAATATGAGAATACAACAGATTATTTAATAATAAATCTAAATATTTTTCCTTATTAAAATTCTAACTAAAAAAAAAGTTGTAAAATTAATCTTATTATTAGCTACATTTCTATTTTTTTATGGAAGCGTCATTGGTCATGTTTGACTAAAGGCTAATGTTCTTACACTATGTGGTCTAGAAAAATAATTATGAAAAAAAATATTATTTTAAAAATCGTTAAAATGAATTACAAAATCCTGAGAATACAAGCAACATAGTATTTTATAATAAAATCTAAAATTTTTTCCTTATTTAAATTCTAAGCGAAAAAGAGTTGTAAAAATAATCTTATAATTTTCCTATAGTTAGCTAATTTTCTGTGAAATCCTCATTTGATTAATGTTTGACTAATAGTAAATTGGAAAATAGGTTTGTATGATATTTTCAGCATTGTGCAAAGAATATTGTCTGGTGTGGATCTTATAAAACAACTCATGATAATGTAGTTATACGTTAATCCTCATAAAATATGTAAAATTATTATTTTTAGATACGTCTATGTAATGTTTCTCATAATTTATATTAACATAATTAATCAGTGTTAACAAAATGAGATTTTTTTATATTATCGATATATATTGATATATAAGTCAACAACTAATAGTTATAAAAATAAATATCTATTTATTTTGTTTTCTTTTATAAATTTTTTATATATGTATAATTATGTAATTAATTTGTTCTATACAGAAAATTATTATGCTAACGAATGTACACAATTTTTTTTTGAAATCCTACAATTACAGCACAAACATTACTAAATTGTCATAGAAGAATTGGAATATGCTTGAACAAGAAGAATAACATAGAAAGTTAATACAAACATGCATTAATTTAAGTCTTTAAAAAAGTGTATGACTGTCATAACCTCAATTGGCTTGATTCAACTTTCAAATTCAGTGTATTTTGCTCTATTTCGTATTACTTTATGTTGAGTTCGATTTTTACTGTAATCCTATGTATATAGTTGGTAATAATTCGCTTATGCGCCATGATTATTGAAATATGATTATTAACAAAATTTATTTGAGAAAAATAATTCTTATACCTAGACTAATTTTCACACAATATATGCAAAATCATAAATTGCATTATATTTTTTCTCAATTTTATGCTTTTTATTAAATGAAAACATTAACCAAAATCCGTGCAACGCACGGATCCATATCTAGTTAGTTATAAATAATAGTTATCCTTTGTATCACTTACTTTATTATTTTGTTATCCTTTAGTCAAACCGACATACTACTTGTATATATAGGATCCTTATACAAGTAGGATATCCGAATTTTTATAGGAATTCCTAATCAGATTCGTTTCGTCCGAATAATTAGTTATCGGATCTGGTTCAATATATACCATTTGAATATTCTGTATTTTGGATATCCAAATTGTTTTTTTAGATTTTTGACCATACCTGACTAAAAATAAAGAAAAATTAATAAAAATCCAAAATATAAATAAAAAAAAAGCTGTTTACTTTTTGCAAAAATAAAAAAGCTGTTTACTTTTTGCAATTCGAATAACTAATCAATCAAATGTACTGATAGAAAAAAGAAAATATCCTCATAGTTTCAATTATTTTGTAAAGTTTTACAAACCCTTCTCATATATATATATATATGAAATTCAAATCCTTGGCAAAAAAATATGTATTCCAGTGAGAATGAGAATAGACAATCACTGACCTTGTCACTCTCTTGGATGATTAATTCCCTTGAATGGCTTTCAATTTCATGAATAGCGTTGCCAAAATAAGCTTGTGACTATTGTAAATTTTATTAGTTAATCAACATAACAGATTACGAATCAAACTATGAAGACAACATCTTTTCATATTCATATTAGCTGAAAAAACGAGGTTTCATAGCCAGGCAGATCAGAGAGCGCAAACTCTGGAACCAAAGCATCAAAAAGCGTCACATTGAACATTTTCACATAATTTGACAAACATGATAGATGGTTTGGTTTGGTTCTCGATTTAAGTTTTGATTCCGTATCCGAAGGGGAAGAGAGGGTCGTAGTTCTTGTCGCCAACGTTCATGGGAAGCTGAGTCACACTTTTCATCCACGTGCGAGGCAACGTGCCCGTGAAGGGATGATCACCAAACAATACATCAGTGATTCCTTGTCCTTCCGTTCCTGGAAGCCAAGCGACTACAAGAGCGTCGATGGTGTCAAGGTACGGCTCGATCACGAGAGGACGTCCAGTGACTAGGACCACTAGACACTTCATACCACTACCACACGTGTGTCTGATCGTGTCTGGACCTGGTGCGGCTATGCTTAGCGTGGTGCTGTCCCCTTGTGTCTCTGCGTAAGGAGCTTCACCTACGACCACAATTGTGTATGCTGCGTCGGCGTGAAGCTTCGATGTAGCTTGGTTTGGTTCCTCCACATAGACAACTTCTGTGGTGGAATCCACAGTCTTCATGATGGCTTCCAGGATTGTAGTTCCTATACATGTTTAGAAACAACATTTAATAAGAATAACTATCCATGCATATATTGTAATGCATGTGTGTGAACATATAGATATTTGACGTGTCTTTAGACATTTAATTTGTATTACCTCTGGTTTTACCGGTAGGAATCTGCAAGGCTTTGTTACGGCCAATATTTTCTCCAGTTCCATTGAATCCTTGCCAAGTGAGAGTGAAGCCACCACATTGCCAACCCATGTTGTTTGCGTGTGTGCCCGCAACAACAATCTTTTTCACATTCCTCTTGAGAGGAATAACTTTATCTACGTTTGTCTTCCCGTTCTTTAAAAGCACCATTGATTTCCTCACCGCCTCTCTCGCTACTTCTCTATGCGCCTACAACGTTGTGTTAAGAATCCCACATCACTTATGTATAATAAGACTAACTAGTGCTTCATATTATTTTATAGCATAATAGTTTTTGTGGTACTTTATATCATAGACATATATTTGTTTCTTTGACTCTTTAAAATGTATATATCTATATCTAATATAACCCCTTGACATGATCAGAAAGTATGTTTGAATTTACCTCAGATCCAAATTCGGCGATAAGAGTTTCCTCTGCCAATGGGTTCTCAAAGAGACCAATAGAGAATTTAACTCTTAAGACTCTTCGAACAGCATCATCTATACGGCTCATGGGGATGTATCCACCGTTCACTAGTTTTGTCAATTCATCTAAGAACTCTTTATATTGAAATGGAACCATAACCTACATTTTAAAATCTCTCAAGTCAGAGCTATGAACATAATGTAGCGTATCAAGAACCTGTTTATTGATTCTTTAAAGTATAAAGAAAAGAAAGAAGAGAGCCAACCATGTCAATGCCAGCATTAATGGAAGCTTCGATAGAGTACGTGTAATTTGCTCTGGGTGGAGTCGTGATCTTATCGATTCCAAGCCAGTCAGAGATAACGAAGCCTTGGAACTTGAGTGAGTTCTTGAGGTAATCAGTGAGCATTGCCCGGTTTGCGTGCATCTTAACACCGTTGAGACTAGAATAAGAAGCCATGATTGATGCGATCCCTTCTTTACAGCTATCTCAAAAGGAGGCATATGGATACCAAAGAGAGTAGCGTTATCAGCCACAGTGTTGTTCTCATTGATTCCACCTACCGTTCCTCCATCCCCAACAAAATGTTTGGCGCAACCAGCCAGTTTAGTCCTGAACGTGTAGACAATTTTTTTCACATTAATTAAGTATTGATTATTATACATTATATGTAGATTCAGAACTTGGTTTACTTGAAATCAGCAACGTAAGGAGCATTTCCCTGTAATCCATCCATGATACTTTCGGTCATCATATTCACAACTTTAGGATCTTCGCTATAGCTCTCATAACACCTTCCCCATCTAGGATCTCTGCAAACCTGTTCCATCCAATTTCTAGTTAGAAAAATTCTCTATATCTACTTTGCCGTATGTCTACCAAAATTTTCAGTTTAAATTAGTTACCGCAACACAAGGCGCAAAAGCTTGCGCGATCCCTGTAGCTCTTACTTCAAGCGCGGTGATAGCTCCTATCTTCTTAACAAGATCAGGATCCCTGCAGCAACAAGAATTCACATCAAATCAAATGATTAAACTTCAACTTTTTAGCGTATACAAAATCATATATGTGTGTATGTTACGTTTTATTTGTGAATACATATATACCTAGTGGCACCAAGACCGACGTTGTGGGGGAAGATGGTGGCATTGATAAAAGTGTTGTGGCCATGAACCGCATCAATGGCGTAAAGCAAAGGGATTCCAAGCCTCGTAGAAAGACTCAAATTCTGCATGGTGTTCGATACGTTGACCCGGTTTGATGGACTAGCCCCAGTATCATACGGATTGCTCAAAACGCTTCCTGTACTCGTTCACCAATTCAATTATAAATTATTTTTATCAAAACATTTTATTTTGATATATAACAAATAGTTTTGTTTGCAACATACCGATCATGTACTTTGTGAAGATTTCGTGGCGCGTGGCCGGTGGGAAAAATGAGAAGTTGAAACGATCAACTTGACACATTTGACCAAGTTTCTCAGGTAATGTCATTCTTGTTAGCAAATCCTCTACCCTCTCATCGACCGCCGCTTTTGGATCTTTGTACTTTATGTAACCTCTAGTGGCTGCGGTGGCGCCTCCATAACGAGAGGAGAACAATATCACCATGGCCGCCAACAAGAAAAAGCTCCTGGAGCCGTTTATTGTCGCCGCCATTGATGGATACCCTCTCTTGATCACAGTGAATTCAGAATATTAATTTTTTTTCTGAGAAATGTTGTGATTGTTCTCAATCCTGTAAAGGAAGTAAACATGGACATATCAATTTATAATGATTTTTCTATAAAAACAGGCCGTCAATTTCCCTAACAAGAAATTAGTTAGCGTCTTTTATTTGTTGGCGTTCTAGTTTTGATTCGGACAGTTACGTGAGCTTCTTTTTTTGTGTGCACCAGTTACGTAGGCTTAATGCTTAAAATGCTTCCCAACCGTCGATTTGTGTTTTATCTCCCCCATTAACAACTTACCGTTTTCTGTTAACGAAAACAAAGCAACTGGTAATTTTAACGGCCCAACTAGTAGCATGTATTTTTTTTCTTTTTGTCATCACATGAATACAGATTCTCCAACTAGTATCATGTAAGAAAAGCGAATATCTCTGTTTTGGTGCCAGAAACGTTGTCATAAGTGAATTTTCAGGTAGAATTGTCCGATGTATAGTTATACATATAATGATTATCGGATAATAAATCAGTGTTTCAAAAAAGAAGTTCTGTGTGTTTCAAAAAAAAAATCTTGTGTTTTTTTTTTCTGTTTAGTACACACTTATGTGTTTATTTATTATCCTAAAAACATAGTAGTAATAAAAATAGGACTAATCAACACACGGTCTACAAGACACCTGTATAAATTTTAATGAGACTGATATTACAAGCACTAGGTAAGGAACCTGTGCGATGTCGCACGAGAACTTATTTTATGAAAAACAAATTTACGAATTGTAATAGAAAACTTTATAAAATGTATCAAAAATTATTCAACTTATTTTGGTCCTAAAAATATATTCAATCATTTTCGAGTCTTTAAAGCATTTACATTATTTATTTCCAAGTTATTTTGTATCTAATATTTCATAATTAATACATAGATATATAATTCCATTTGTATCTTTTTCAAAATGGGTGAACAAAAAATTATGATTGTTAAAAGATAATTCCCTCATTTTTCAATTTTTTTTTACAATATGTTAATATATGGATGTATATATATAGACGAAAGAAATAATGAAAAATATTTAAAATAGACGAAAGTCGTTCCCATAAAACTCTATTTGAATTTTCTTTTCTAGTTTAATTAATATAGTAATATAAAAAATTATAAGACTATGCAAAATAATCTTCTTTGTTGAAGAATAATGGAATAATGGAATAATAGATCTTTGATGATGCAAAAATGTATTAGACACTCTTCGTACTTTTGAAGATAGATATATTATACTGAAAATTAAAAGTGAATTATTAAAGTTTTGATCTACATTTACTGAACGTTATTTGATAAATGGAAAATATAAGATATGCTTGTTTAAGAAATAGAAAAACAATGGAGTTTTAAACAAATATTATGTATAGATACTGAAAAAAACACAAGTAATTGACACAACATTTCATATCAATGTTCGTAACTATTAGATGCACCTTTTCATAATAAAAATAAATACAAAATTCTAAAATAAAAAACTAACAAATACATTCACAATTCAGTTAAAACAGTTATTTACAAGTTTAGAAAGTTGCAACTGTATACAAACAAAATGATGCAACTTCTTGTGACATTTTTCACAACTCTTAAATTACAAAAATAAAAATCTTCACATTAATTGAGATTGCTATTATACAACAATCTACTTCTCTTAAGATAAAAACGACATACAAACAAACATTTTCATCTAGTAGAAGAAAATTAAGACTAATAATTTAATTGTTCCGTTTAGGATTTTTGGCTATCCAAACACGTAAAACTCTTCCTACTATTTTTTTGTTGATAATGTTTCATTTGAACGTCTTCAAAAAATTTGTAACCAAGTAGCTTCATAGAACTATTTTTTTCACCATTTTACTATCAATTAGATTAACAAAAATTTTACTTTCAGAAGTGTATAAACATAGACTATTTAAAGTTTTGAAAAGCTCTCTTTGAAAAGTCACATATTTTCAATTTAAACAGTTGCAACTTTTATCAAAGAAGAGACACAGCCTTTTACGTAGTCGCATCTTTTCATAAAGAAGAGACACAAATTTTTAATGAACAATCGTAATTTTTCACAAGATTTAAGTTACCTATAAAAACACACACTCTTTCAATTTAAACAGTTGCAACTTTTATCGAAGAAGAGACACAACCATTTAAGTAGTCGCATCTTTTCATAAAGAAGAGACACAACTTTTAAACGAACAATCGTATTTTTTTGCAAGATTTAAGCTACTTACAAAAACACACACCCTTATAATTGTATTTTAAATTAATATATTATTTTAAATTATTTTAGTAATTATCATTTATAAATATTAATAAATATTATTCTTTTTACCGTATAAATTAATTTAGTAATTGTATTTTTTACAATATAATTGTATTTATTTATACCTGTTCAAATTCTCCTGAAAGAATATCAATAAGTTTGGAGATTGTGATAAATGTATGTTGACTTAAGTTCATAGAACTTCTTCCATTAAGAATATTGCCTTCTATTTTCGGGAGTGTTCTTATTTATTTTTATATGTATTAGTTATATCCACAAGTTAAAATTAGTGATTATTAATAAAATATAAATTTACCTTTGTTTGAAATCATCGATGGCATTTATTGGTCGGATGTTGTATTCAGATATAAATACCCTACAGTGTTGTTAGTTAGTAATCTTTAACAGATGCATTTACTATAATAAAATCAAAAATACATTTCAATTTACCTGAATATAATTTAGGATTGACACTCGTTACTATAATAATTAAACCTCTCAGATTTTTTTGGCCTATTCCCTTAATATAATTAGTAACTTGTTCACCCCAGATATAGTGAGACGTACTTTACTCCCACTGTAATTTATTAATCAGAACATTAATTTTTCATGTCAATATTATTGTAAGATACTAATTTCCTTAAAAAAGTGTTAATACTCATCATTCTATTATAATGTCAATAACTACTTTTGAATTCATATCAATATCATCTATATTCAAGAGCCCTCATTCTTCTATAACACCTATTACATCTGTTATATGATATAAACATTACTTAATAAAATAATACAAACATATTTATTAAAAATGTATAAAACCAACCGTTAAATTGTTTATTTGAATTGGCTAACAATCGAAATTGATCATAGTTAAGAAATTCAAATTTCTCAAAATCAATCAAAACTTGTGGATCATTGATAATCTCAATTTTTGATTGATCATTTATTCGTAATTGAAACCGATGGTTTGTTATTTTATAATTATCTGATGATTTCCAAACTTCAAAATCAGTGATCAGTAAAATGTTTCCCTCATCTAGATACTCTTCAAATTGTTGGATATATTTACTATTAATAGAACTAACAATTGTATCATTCTGCAACAAAAAAAACATATAATTATACAACAATCTACTTCTCAAAATATTAAAAAAAACATAAAATCAAACCTTTTCATCTAGTAGAAGAAAATTAAGACTAATAATTTCATTGTTCCGTTTAGGATTTTTTGCCATCCAAAAACGTAAAACTCTTCCTAATATTTTTTGTTGACAACGTTTCATTTGAACATCTTCAAAAAATTTGTAACCAAGTAACTATGTAGAACTATTTTTTTTCACCATTTTACTAACAATTAGATTTGCGAAAATTTTAGTGTCAGAAGTGTATAAACATAGACTATTTATAGATTTTGAAAAGCTCTTTTTGAAAAGTCACATATTTTCAATTTAAGTAGTCGCATCTTTTCATAAAGAAGAGACGCAACTTTTTAACGAACAGTCGCAAATTTTCACAACATTTAAGCTAGTCGCATCTTTTCATAAAGAAGAGACGCAACTTTTTAACGAACAATCGCAATTTTTCAATTTAAACAGTTGCAACTTTTAACGATGAAGAGACACAATCATTTAAGTAGTCATATCTTTTCGTAAAGAAGAGACACAACTTTTTAACGAACAATCGCAACTTTTCACAAAATCTGAGATACCTATAAAAACACAAATCCTTTCGAATTAATCAGGATTCCTATTATTAATAGATAAATCCTAATTTTTGTTTATTGTTGTGACCAGAGAGAACCGTGCAAAGAACTTTTGATGCCATAAACCAAACAGAAAATGTACTAAATAAAATTGGTAGATAATGAAAATAACATAAAAAGTAACAAAAAATTGGTAGAGAGTATATATAATCCATTATCAATTTTCTGGTTAATTAATAAATATAGAACTGTAAGAAACAAAAATATTATATACATAACCCTATTTTAAACTTGAAAATATACAATAATAAACAAATAAGATATATAATACTAGACAAAAATATAAGAAATGAAAAAAAAACAAGTTATTATGGTAAAAGAAAAAGAATTGAATATCGTCTAAGTTATAATTATGAAAATAAGTGATGAATATATTGCTAGTATTTACGTAATCAAGTTAAAAATTAGTCAACAATAATTTGTTTATTGATAAACTATATAAAAATATGCCTATAAATTTCTTACAAAAATATACCCTATATAGATTTTACAAAATTTATTTAACGTAAGCAAATATTTGATTTTTTAGGGAGGCACAACTCTGTGACCAAGAAACGAGGAGGAACATTTAATCCCCTATACATAATTTGCGAAGTGATTTGTACATGTGTCATCATTCACTCTCAACAAAAAAATGATGACATTGCTCAAACAAAAATATATGACATGACATCAATCTAATTGAGACATGTAAAATTTCCTATATTAAGATTTACATTTTCGGCAAGATTTATTAAATACGGCAATGACTATTTTCTATATTCAGATTTATATTTTTGGCAAATTTTCGTAATATAGTAATAATAGATAAATTTAATATAAAAATATTTTTTCTCTTTATAATTATTTTTTTTTAAGATCTTAGAAAAATATGGCACTTCTATTTTTTTATGGAAGCGTCATTGGTTCATGTTTGACTAAAGGCTAATGTTCTTACACTATGTGGTCTAGAAAAATAATTATGAAAAAAAATATTATTTTAAAAATCGTTAAAATGAATTACAAAATCCTGAGAATACAAGCAACATAGTATTTTATAATAAAATCTAAATATTTTTCCTTATTTAAATTCTAAGCGAAAAAGAGTTGTAAAAATAATCTTATAATTTTCCTATAGTTAGCTAATTTTCTGTGAAATCCTCATTTGATTAATGTTTGACTAATAGTAAATTGGAAAATAGGTTTGTATGATATTTTCAGCATTGTGCAAAGAATATTGTCTGGTGTGGATCTTAGAAAACAACTCATGATAATGTAGTTATACGTTAATCCTCATAAAATATGTAAAATTATTATTTTTAGATACGTCTATGTAATGTTTCTCATAATTTATATTAACATAATTAATCAGTGTTAACAAAATGAGATTTTTTTTATATTATCGATATATATTGATATATAAGTCAACAACTAATAGTTATAAAAATAAATATCTATTTATTTTGTTTTCTTTTATAAATTTTTTATATATGTATAATTATGTAATTAATTTGTTCTATACAGAAAATTATTATGCTAACGAATGTACACAATTTTTTTTTGAAATCCTACAATTACAGCACAAACATTACTAAATTGTCATAGAAGAATTGGAATATGCTTGAACAAGAAGAATAACATAGAAAGTTAATACAAACATGCATTAATTTAAGTCTTTAAAAAAGTGTATGACTGTCATAACCTCAATTGGCTTGATTCAACTTTCAAATTCAGTGTATTTTGCTCTATTTCGTATTACTTTATGTTGAGTTCGATTTTTACTGTAATCCTATGTATATAGTTGGTAATAATTCGCTTATGCGCCATGATTATTGAAATATGATTATTAACAAAATTTATTTGAGAAAAATAATTCTTATACCTAGACTAATTTTCACACAATATATGCAAAATCATAAATTGCATTATATTTTTTCTCAATTTTATGCTTTTTATTAAATGAAAACATTAACCAAAATCCGTGCAACGCACGGATCCATATCTAGTTAGTTATAAATAATAGTTATCCTTTGTATCACTTACTTTATTATTTTGTTATCCTTTAGTCAAACCGACATACTACTTGTATATATAGGATCCTTATACAAGTAGGATATCCGAATTTTTATAGGAATTCCTAATCAGATTCGTTTCGTCCGAATAATTAGTTATCGGATCTGGTTCAATATATACCATTTGAATATTCTGTATTTTGGATATCCAAATTGTTTTTTTAGATTTTTGACCATACCTGACTAAAAATAAAGAAAAATTAATAAAAATCCAAAATTAATATAAAATAAAAAAGCTGTTTACTTTTTGCAAAAATAAAAAAGCTGTTTACTTTTTGCAATTCGAATAACTAATCAATCAAATGTACTGATAGAAAAAAGAAAATATCCTCATAGTTTCAATTATTTTGTAAAGTTTTACAAACCCTTCTCATATATATATATATATGAAATTCAAATCCTTGGCAAAAAAATATGTATTCCAGTGAGAATGAGAATAGACAATCACTGACCTTGTCACTCTCTTGGATGATTAATTCCCTTGAATGGCTTTCAATTTCATGAATAGCGTTGCCAAAATAAGCTTGTGACTATTGTAAATTTTATTAGTTAATCAACATAACAGATTACGAATCAAATTATGAAGACAACATCTTTTCATATTCATATTAGCTGAAAAAACGAGGTTTCATAGCCAGGCAGATCAGAGAGCGCAAACTCTGGAACCAAAGCATCAAAAAGCGTCACATTGAACATTTTCACATAATTTGACAAACATGATAGATGGTTTGGTTTGGTTCTCGATTTAAGTTTTGATTCCGTATCCGAAGGGGAAGAGAGGGTCGTAGTTCTTGTCGCCAACGTTCATGGGAAGCTGAGTCACACTTTTCATCCACGTGCGAGGCAACGTGCCCGTGAAGGGATGATCACCAAACAATACATCAGTGATTCCTTGTCCTTCCGTTCCTGGAAGCCAAGCGACTACAAGAGCGTCGATGGTGTCAAGGTACGGCTCGATCACGAGAGGACGTCCAGTGACTAGGACCACTAGACACTTGGTGTAGATAAATATTTAGATATTTCCAAATATTTATTATTTATTTTATCAGTTATTTAAATAATTATCTTTATTGTTTTAGGGTTTTCTGGTTTTATTATATATAGCCGTTTAGGCTAAAGTTTGTATTCAGTTTATGATTTGATTAATAAAAGTTGAGAGTTTTCTCTTTAATCCTTGTTTTCGGTAGATCATTGGTGATCTCAACGAATTTAAGAAGACTTTGATCCTAGGTATTCGCAGACTAAATAGGTTCATCGTATTATCGTAGCTTCCGCTACATCAGGTGGTATCAGAGCTGCTGTTTTGGTTTCTTAATCAAAACTCGATTCTGGAATCATGGAGAGTTTGTTCCTGGAAAGTGAACAAATTGTTTACAGAGAAATTATTGGTGATCCGATTTATGATGTGTATGAAGACGATGTTCATCATATTGATTTCATCTTTAAAGAAGGTTCTTTTGATAATCTGGGCCGTGCAAATTTCGGGCGAGATGAGATTTGTGCAAAGTCTGTGCAGGAAGAGTTTCGTGCAAAAATAGGGCGAAATCGTATTGATGAAGATTTTGTGCGGAATTTTAATAATCTGCTGCGTGCAAATCTTGTGCAAAAACGAATTTATGAAGATTCAAGTTACAACCAGTTTCGTGCAAAAATCGTGCAAAACATGCTATTGAAGATAAGAGGAAGAGTTTTTCTTGGAAAACATGATGGATTCAAAGACTACGATCAAGATTCGAGGACGAATCTTCTCCAACCCGGAGAGAATGGTGTAGATAAATATTTGAGATATTTCCAAATATTTATTATTTATTTTATCAGTTATTTAAATAATTATCTTTATTGTTTTAGGGTTTTCTGGTTTTATTATATATAGCCGTTTAGGCTAAAGTTTGTATTCAGTTTATGATTTGATTAATAAAAGTTGAGAGTTTTCTCTTTAATCCTTGTTTTCGGTAGATCATTGGTGATCTCAACGAATTTAAGAAGACTTTGATCCTAGGAATTCGAAGACTAAATAGGTTCATCGTGTTATCCGTAGCTTCCGCTACATCAACACTTCATACCACTACCACACGTGTGTCTGATCGTGTCTGGACCTGGTGCGGCTATGCTTAGCGTGGTGCTGTCCCCTTGTGTCTCTGCGTAAGGAGCTTCACCTACGACCACAATTGTGTATGCTGCATCGGCGTGAAGCTTCGATGTAGCTTGGTTTGGTTCCTCCACATAGACAACTTCTGTGGTGGAATCCACAGTCTTCATGATGGCTTCCAGGATTGTAGTTCCTATACATGTTTAGAAACAACATTTAATAAGAATAACTATCCATGCATATATTGTAATGCATGTGTGTGAACATATAGATATTTGACGTGTCTTTAGACATTTAATTTGTATTACCTCTGGTTTTACCGGTAGGAATCTGCAAGGCTTTGTTACGGCCAATATTTTCTCCAGTTCCATTGAATCCTTGCCAAGTGAGAGTGAAGCCACCACATTGCCAACCCATGTTGTTTGCGTGTGTGCCCGCAACAACAATCTTTTTCACATTCCTCTTGAGAGGAATAACTTTATCTACGTTTGTCTTCCCGTTCTTTAAAAGCACCATTGATTTCCTCACCGCCTCTCTCGCTACTTCTCTATGCGCCTACAACGTTGTGTTAAGAATCCCACATCACTTATGTATAATAAGACTAACTAGTGCTTCATATTATTTTATAGCATAATAGTTTTTGTGGTACTTTATATCATAGACATATATTTGTTTCTTTGACTCTTTAAAATGTATATATCTATATCTAATATAACCCCTTGACATGATCAGAAAGTATGTTTGAATTTACCTCAGATCCAAATTCGGCGATAAGAGTTTCCTCTGCCAATGGGTTCTCAAAGAGACCAATAGAGAATTTAACTCTTAAGACTCTTCGAACAGCATCATCTATACGGCTCATGGGGATGTATCCACCGTTCACTAGTTTTGTCAATTCATCTAAGAACTCTTTATATTGAAATGGAACCATAACCTACATTTTAAAATCTCTCAAGTCAGAGCTATGAACATAATGTAGCGTATCAAGAACCTGTTTATTGATTCTTTAAAGTATAAAGAAAAGAAAGAAGAGAGCCAACCATGTCAATGCCAGCATTAATGGAAGCTTCGATAGAGTACGTGTAATTTGCTCTGGGTGGAGTCGTGATCTTATCGATTCCAAGCCAGTCAGAGATAACGAAGCCTTGGAACTTGAGTGAGTTCTTGAGGTAATCAGTGAGCATTGCCCGGTTTGCGTGCATCTTAACACCGTTGAGACTAGAATAAGAAGCCATGATTGATGCGATCCCTTTCTTTACAGCTATCTCAAAAGGAGGCATATGGATACCAAAGAGAGTAGCGTTATCAGCCACAGTGTTGTTCTCATTGATTCCACCTACCGTTCCTCCATCCCCAACAAAATGTTTGGCGCAACCAGCCAGTTTAGTCCTGAACGTGTAGACAATTTTTTTCACATTAATTAAGTATTGATTATTATACATTATATGTAGATTCAGAACTTGGTTTACTTGAAATCAGCAACGTAAGGAGCATTTCCCTGTAATCCATCCATGATACTTTCGGTCATCATATTCACAACTTTAGGATCTTCGCTATAGCTCTCATAACACCTTCCCCATCTAGGATCTCTGCAAACCTGTTCCATCCAATTTCTAGTTAGAAAAATTCTCTATATCTACTTTGCCGTATGTCTACCAAAATTTTCAGTTTAAATTAGTTACCGCAACACAAGGCGCAAAAGCTTGCGCGATCCCTGTAGCTCTTACTTCAAGCGCGGTGATAGCTCCTATCTTCTTAACAAGATCAGGATCCCTGCAGCAACAAGAATTCACATCAAATCAAATGATTAAACTTCAACTTTTTAGCGTATACAAAATCATATATGTGTGTATGTTACGTTTTATTTGTGAATACATATATACCTAGTGGCACCAAGACCGACGTTGTGGGGGAAGATGGTGGCATTGATAAAAGTGTTGTGGCCATGAACCGCATCAATGGCGTAAAGCAAAGGGATTCCAAGCCTCGTAGAAAGACTCAAATTCTGCATGGTGTTCGATACGTTGACCCGGTTTGATGGACTAGCCCCAGTATCATACGGATTGCTCAAAACGCTTCCTGTACTCGTTCACCAATTCAATTATAAATTATTTTTATCAAAACATTTTATTTTGATATATAACAAATAGTTTTGTTTGCAACATACCGATCATGTACTTTGTGAAGATTTCGTGGCGCGTGGCCGGTGGGAAAAATGAGAAGTTGAAACGATCAACTTGACACATTTGACCAAGTTTCTCAGGTAATGTCATTCTTGTTAGCAAATCCTCTACCCTCTCATCGACCGCCGCTTTTGGATCTTTGTACTTTATGTAACCTCTAGTGGCTGCGGTGGCGCCTCCATAACGAGAGGAGAACAATATCACCATGGCCGCCAACAAGAAAAAGCTCCTGGAGCCGTTTATTGTCGCCGCCATTGATGGATACCCTCTCTTGATCACAGTGAATTCAGAATATTAATTTTTTTTCTGAGAAATGTTGTGATTGTTCTCAATCCTGTAAAGGAAGTAAACATGGACATATCAATTTATAATGATTTTTCTATAAAAACAGGCCGTCAATTTCCCTAACAAGAAATTAGTTAGCGTCTTTTATTTGTTGGCGTTCTAGTTTTGATTCGGACAGTTACGTGAGCTTCTTTTTTTGTGTGCACCAGTTACGTAGGCTTAATGCTTAAAATGCTTCCCAACCGTCGATTTGTGTTTTATCTCCCCCATTAACAACTTACCGTTTTCTGTTAACGAAAACAAAGCAACTGGTAATTTTAACGGCCCAACTAGTAGCATGTATTTTTTTTCTTTTTGTCATCACATGAATACAGATTCTCCAACTAGTATCATGTAAGAAAAGCGAATATCTCTGTTTTGGTGCCAGAAACGTTGTCATAAGTGAATTTTCAGGTAGAATTGTCCGATGTATAGTTATACATATAATGATTATCGGATAATAAATCAGTGTTTCAAAAAAGAAGTTCTGTGTGTTTCAAAAAAAAAATCTTGTGTTTTTTTTTTCTGTTTAGTACACACTTATGTGTTTATTTATTATCCTAAAAACATAGTAGTAATAAAAATAGGACTAATCAACACACGGTCTACAAGACACCTGTATAAATTTTAATGAGACTGATATTACAAGCACTAGGTAAGGAACCTGTGCGATGTCACACGGGAACTTATTTTATGAAAAACAAATTTACGAATTGTAATAGAAAACTTTATAAAATGTATCAAAAATTATTCAACTTATTTTGGTCCTAAAAATATATTCAATCATTTTCGAGTCTTTAAAGCATTTACATTATTTATTTCCAAGTTATTTTGTATCTAATATTTCATAATTAATACATAGATATATAATTCCATTTGTATCTTTTTCAAAATGGGTGAACAAAAAATTATGATTGTTAAAAGATAATTCCCTCATTTTTCAATTTTTTTTTACAATATGTTAATATATGGATGTATATATATAGACGAAAGAAATAATGAAAAATATTTAAAATAGACGAAAGTCGTTCCCATAAAACTCTATTTGAATTTTCTTTTCTAGTTTAATTAATATAGTAATATAAAAAATTATAAGACTATGCAAAATAATCTTCTTTGTTGAAGAATAATGGAATAATGGAATAATAGATCTTTGATGATGCAAAAATGTATTAGACACTCTTCGTACTTTTGAAGATAGATATATTATACTGAAAATTAAAAGTGAATTATTAAAGTTTTGATCTACATTTACTGAACGTTATTTGATAAATGAAAAATATAAGATATGCTTGTTTAAGAAATAGAAAAACAATGGAGTTTTAAACAAATATTATGTATAGATACTGAAAAAACACAAGTAATTGACACAACATTTCATATCAATGTTCGTAACTATTAGATGCACCTTTTCATAATAAAAATAAATACAAAATTCTAAAATAAAAAACTAACAAATACATTCACAATTCAGTTAAAACAGTTATTTACAAGTTTAGAAAGTTGCAACTGTATACAAACAAAATGATGCAACTTCTTGTGACATTTTTCACAACTCTTAAATTACAAAAATAAAAATCTTCACATTAATTGAGATTGCTATTATACAACAATCTACTTCTCTTAAGATAAAAACGACATACAAACAAACATTTTCATCTAGTAGAAGAAAATTAAGACTAATAATTTAATTGTTCCGTTTAGGATTTTTGGCTATCCAAACACGTAAAACTCTTCCTACTATTTTTTTGTTGATAATGTTTCATTTGAACGTCTTCAAAAAATTTGTAACCAAGTAGCTTCATAGAACTATTTTTTTCACCATTTTACTATCAATTAGATTAACAAAAATTTTACTTTCAGAAGTGTATAAACATAGACTATTTAAAGTTTTGAAAAGCTCTCTTTGAAAAGTCACATATTTTCAATTTAAACAGTTGCAACTTTTATCAAAGAAGAGACACAGCCTTTTACGTAGTCGCATCTTTTCATAAAGAAGAGACACAAATTTTTAATGAACAATCGTAATTTTTCACAAGATTTAAGTTACCTATAAAAACACACACTCTTTCAATTTAAACAGTTGCAACTTTTATCGAAGAAGAGACACAACCATTTAAGTAGTCGCATCTTTTCATAAAGAAGAGACACAACTTTTAAACGAACAATCGTATTTTTTTGCAAGATTTAAGCTACTTACAAAAACACACACCCTTATAATTGTATTTTAAATTAATATATTATTTTAAATTATTTTAGTAATTATCATTTATAAATATTAATAAATATTATTCTTTTTACCGTATAAATTAATTTAGTAATTGTATTTTTTACAATATAATTGTATTTATTTATACCTGTTCAAATTCTCCTGAAAGAATATCAATAAGTTTGGAGATTGTGATAAATGTATGTTGACTTAAGTTCATAGAACTTCTTCCATTAAGAATATTGCCTTCTATTTTCGGGAGTGTTCTTATTTATTTTTATATGTATTAGTTATATCCACAAGTTAAAATTAGTGATTATTAATAAAATATAAATTTACCTTTGTTTGAAATCATCGATGGCATTTATTGGTCGGATGTTGTATTCAGATATAAATACCCTACAGTGTTGTTAGTTAGTAATCTTTAACAGATGCATTTACTATAATAAAATCAAAAATACATTTCAATTTACCTGAATATAATTTAGGATTGACACTCGTTACTATAATAATTAAACCTCTCAGATTTTTTTGGCCTATTCCCTTAATATAATTAGTAACTTGTTCACCCCAGATAGTGAGACGTACTTTACTCCCACTGTAATTTATTAATCAGAACATTAATTTTTCATGTCAATATTATTGTAAGATACTAATTTCTTTAAAAAAGTGTTAATACTCATCATTCTATTATAATGTCAATAACTACTTTTGAATTCATATCAATATCATCTATATTCAAGAGCCCTCATTCTTCTATAACACCTATTACATCTGTTATATGATATAAACATTACTTAATAAAATAATACAAACATATTTATTAAAAATGTATAAAACCAACCGTTAAATTGTTTATTTGAATTGGCTAACAATCGAAATTGATCATAGTTAAGAAATTCAAATTTCTCAAAATCAATCAAAACTTGTGGATCATTGATAATCTCAATTTTTGATTGATCATTTATTCGTAATTGAAACCGATGGTTTGTTATTTTATAATTATCTGATGATTTCCAAACTTCAAAATCAGTGATCAGTAAAATGTTTCCCTCATCTAGATACTCTTCAAATTGTTGGATATATTTACTATTAATAGAACTAACAATTGTATCATTCTGCAACAAAAAAAACATATAATTATACAACAATCTACTTCTCAAAATATTAAAAAAAACATAAAATCAAACCTTTTCATCTAGTAGAAGAAAATTAAGACTAATAATTTCATTGTTCCGTTTAGGATTTTTTGCCATCCAAAAACGTAAAACTCTTCCTAATATTTTTTGTTGACAACGTTTCATTTGAACATCTTCAAAAAATTTGTAACCAAGTAACTATGTAGAACTATTTTTTTTCACCATTTTACTAACAATTAGATTTGCGAAAATTTTAGTGTCAGAAGTGTATAAACATAGACTATTTATAGATTTTGAAAAGCTCTTTTTGAAAAGTCACATATTTTCAATTTAAGTAGTCGCATCTTTTCATAAAGAAGAGACGCAACTTTTTAACGAACAGTCGCAAATTTTCACAACATTTAAGCTAGTCGCATCTTTTCATAAAGAAGAGACGCAACTTTTTAACGAACAATCGCAATTTTTCAATTTAAACAGTTGCAACTTTTAACGATGAAGAGACACAATCATTTAAGTAGTCATATCTTTTCGTAAAGAAGAGACACAACTTTTTAACGAACAATCGCAACTTTTCACAAAATCTGAGATACCTATAAAAACACAAATCCTTTCGAATTAATCAGGATTCCTATTATTAATAGATAAATCCTAATTTTTGTTTATTGTTGTGACCAGAGAGAACCGTGCAAAGAACTTTTGATGCCATAAACCAAACAGAAAATGTACTAAATAAAATTGGTAGATAATGAAAATAACATAAAAAGTAACAAAAAATTGGTAGAGAGTATATATAATCCATTATCAATTTTCTGGTTAATTAATAAATATAGAACTGTAAAAAACAAAAATATTATATACATAACCCTATTTTAAACTTGAAAATATACAATAATAAACAAATAAGATATATAATACAAGACAAAAATATAAGAAATGAAAAAAAAACAAGTTATTATGGTAAAAGAAAAAGAATTGAATATCGTCTAAGTTATAATTATGAAAATAAGTGATGAATATATTGCTAGTATTTACGTAATCAAGTTAAAAATTAGTCAACAATAATTTGTTTATTGATAAACTATATAAAAATATGCCTATAAATTTCTTACAAAAATATACCCTATATAGATTTTACAAAATTTATTTAACGTAAGCAAATATTTGATTTTTTAGGGAGGCACAACTCTGTGACCAAGAAACGAGGAGGAACATTTAATCCCCGATACATAATTTGCGAAGTGATTTGTACATGTGTCATCATTCACTCTCAACAAAAAAATGATGACATTGCTCAAACAAAAATATATGACATGACATCAATCTAATTGAGACATGTAAAATTTCCTATATTAAGATTTACATTTTCGGCAAGATTTATTAAATACGGCAATGACTATTTTCTATATTCAGATTTATATTTTTGGCAAATTTTCGTAATATAGTAATAATAGATAAATTTAATATAAAAATATTTTTTCTCTTTATAAATATTTTTTTTAAGATTTTAGAAAAATATGGCACTTCCTAATAAATTTTCAATATCTATTAAAATAATATATTTCAATTTATTATTTTAGAAGTGGTTTTTCCACATGTCTTTTCTACAACCAGTTTCACAAAAGAATATGACATAGCTACTAAAATTTATAACATGGCTTCCGAAAAATATGACATGGATTATTCCATTTATTGTTGATTTATATTTTTGGTAAATTTTTAAATTATGGTAATAACTTGTAACCAAGAAGAAAGTAGAGAACCAAATGTATTAAGTCAAATATCCGTTTAGAATTTCTTATTATTGTGTAGAATAATATCTTATAAATTTTTAGACATATATTAATACAACCTCAAAAAAATCTAATTTCTTTTTTCTAATAGGAATACAAAAATTAGAATTTTTAAATCGAAAAAGCAGACCCCACCGAAATTAAAATTTGAATATCAACTATTTTAAAAATTTCAACATCTATTAAAAACACTTTCACCAAAAAATTTCTCAAGTTTTAAAATCCGATTTTCGAGTGCTGGACTTTTATTGATGCATAAAGATTTAACTACATGCATGTACGAAAGGTTGTAAAAGAAATAGCATGTACGAAAAAACTTGGCTTTATAAATGCTTGTATTTTTGAGGAGCTTACGTGAAAACCATATTTTTACCTTACGTGGTTAGAATTGTATTTTTTAGGACCTTAGAGCATGTTTATTGCATGTACTCTTAAAATGAAGCCTTTAACAATAAAATATTATTATTTTAGCAATGTCTTTCTCTTTCAAGGTCATGTCTTTCTCTTTCTGGGCAATGTCTTTCTCTTTCAACGCCATGTCTTTCTCTTTCTGGGCAATGTCTTTCTCTTTAATAGAGCACAAGGTCTGAAACTTCACAGTGGCAGCCTCCTTGTCAATTGGTTTCTTTGCAGAAGCGGCTTTAGAAGCCTTAACACCAGGTGGACGTTTGGGAGGGTGATCATCAAGATTGATTGTAGCTTGAGAGATTTCTGTATCTGCTCCATCGTCACACTTCCTCTTCTTAGAGCTACCACTAGAATGCTCACACCATTTCTGGTCATACCGGAGCACCTCCCAAGCATGGTGAAGGTTAAATTTTAGGTTCAGATCATTGAAAAAGATTTGATGTGCCAGTTTCACAACATCACCCTCACTCTGACCACTTGATTTCTGTCTCGTTGCAGCTGCATATGAGCCACAGAATTTGCCAACAAGATCATTGATCTTCTGCCACCTTTACTTACACTGAAGAGGTGTGCGCTTATCACCTCTGTCCACGTTAGGACTAGCTGTATAATAAGCTGCAATGCGGCTCCAAAACGTACCAGCTCTCTGCTCATTACTTCTAACAGGATCCTTACTGGTGTTTAACCATGCGCTAATGAGCACTAGATCTTGGGATGGCGCCCATTTCTTTCTTTCCTTGCGCTCTTTAGGTGACTCTTCACAGAAACTTGAAGTTTCAGTTGCTTGACTACTGAAGAGAGGGGGTTCTGAACCGCAATCATAAGGAAAGGGTGAGGGAACGTTATCACAATCTTGTTGACTGTTCAACAGATCAACAAAATTGGAGGTCTGACAATATGGATTCGTAGGATCCATATTTATTTTTCAAAGAAGTGAGAAAGAAGAAGTAAAGAGAAGGATGTTGGATGATGAGAAGGAAAACGTAGTAAATCAGATTTTTATAGAAAGTAAAAAAAAGAAGATGTTGTTACGGTTCTAATCACTATCTTAACTCTTTGAGAGACACATATCTAACTTATTTATTACTATCAGAACCATTCATGACAATGAGCATTCACTATGCTAACCACTACCAGAAGCATTCATCACAACAAGAGTTCCCTAACCATATCCTATAGCATTCATGACAACCATTGATTAACCTAACTAGTATTCACTAAAATTGTTTCAAGTTTTGAAAGCTAACCTCATCAACAATCCGAACTTGATGAACTGGATGTGTAACCGTGTTCACATAACTCGCAAAACCTGTTAAAATGACCAAATTAAATCAAAGCTAAAATACAGAGTCAACTCTTGATCGAAATTGAAAGCTAAAATACAGAGCTAAATAATTCAGATGATTGAAATTGAAAGCACAAGGATGAGGTAAGAAAGTTAATTACTTTCGAAGTGCTTCGCCGTGAGAACACACACACTCCTCCGAGGAGACGCCGTGACAAGACGAGAAAGACGTCGTCTGTTGTGGGAGAGAAACCTTCTTCTACTGGAGCAAGAGTCCTTGTCTTGGTGGTGGGTTTTGATCGGTGGTGTGTTTCGATCGGTACTCGGAGCTCCTTCCTCTGTCACAGAGAAGTAGGAGGAGACGCCGTGAGGAGCAAGAGAATCGTCCTCCTTCGTGGTGGGTTGCGATCGATGGTGGGTTTAGATTCTGTCACGGAAAAGGCGAGAAGAGGAGAAGACAAAAACGAAGACAAATGGAATCACGGTGGTGGAGGATTACTTCTGAACGATCGGTGTGGAGGAACGGTGGTGGATTGGATCGATCGACGGTTTCGATCGTTCCTATCTCACGGAGAAGACGAGCAGAGGATAAAGAAGACAGACGGAGGATCGTTAGTGGACGGTCGGTGTGGAGGCTCGATGTGGAGGAACGGAGGTCGGTTCATCGAACCTTTGCTTTCGACGGAGAGACCAAACAGACGAGAGAGAGAGAAGAGAAAAAAGAAATAAATGAAAAATGATCAAATTTTTTTTGTCTCCTTTTAATGCTGACACGTGTTTGTAAAAACCCCCCAAAAATCGTTAAGGAAACATATCTATTAAGGATCGATAATTACACAACTTTCTATTTTTAATTTAAATTAAATCACTTAATTGCCTAAGGTTCCCACTAAGGTTCTGCGTTGTCAATGCTCTTAGAGCATTATTAACCCTTAGAGGCAAATTTGGGCTCTTAATGATTTTTTAGGAATTAATAATTGTTAAGAGTTCATACTTAAGAGACACCTAATTTTTTAGCTCCAATGGAAGGCTCTTATTTTTGGGTTCTTAAAAAAATCTAAAATCTCATCTTAAAGTGAAACATATCATATATTCAAACTTCAAGCAATCAAAACTATTCAGTGAAGAACATAACATATTCTAAGAAATTGTATCGAACACATTTAACGTTACTTACAGATACTATGCCTTTGACAGTATTCCAAATGCCTTTGACAGTATCAGCCCGGATTTGTTTGACAAGCTTTTCAATCAACAAATGCCTCTCAGCAGCCTCAAGTTAGGTAACATCAACGACTATCCCTTTATCCAAAGCTTCATCTCTTCTCTGAAACAGAACGGTGCTAATCCTCTTATACGTTGGTAGTCTCTCAACTGTAGCCCACTGCGACCAAAGCTCCTCCTTGTCATCGCCATCACCATTTCCAGAAGGAAACTCAGCTTGTAAAGACTGTGCCTTTTCATCATCATCTGCACCTGTTTGAGCCATCGTCAGATAAGAGAAAAATAAAACAAAGGAACATGAAGACGAAGCTGCTTTGATATCATGCGAGCTTATATACAACTTTAACAAAAACTCACGTATACAAATGTAGCAAACACAATCAAGAGAGACTGACCAGAGCAATCATGGTTTCATCAGGAAGCGGAAGTTGGCCTGCTCCTAGCTCCTTTCTCAAGGAGTGCATCTGCAATTACACACACAAACACACATAGAAAAGAAAAAGGTTACTCTTAAACCATTAGCTCAAGTTCTATAAAGCACAACAAAACAAAATCGATTCAATTCACACTCCAATCAGAGTTCATGTAGGTAAAAGAGTCTAAGAGGCAGATAGTTTTAAAAGCAACTTAAGGTACTTAATTTCTTCATCATCAGCGAACTCAGGAAGAAGATCACCTTCCTCATGGATCTTCTTCTACAAAACCCAATTCATACACACAAAAAAGTACAAAACTTTCAGCATCAATGGTTGGACCCAGAAACGGAGGAATACAGAGTAACCAATTACTATCTTCATCATCCTCATGGCTAATCAAATCCTTGTAACGAATCACACAATCAAATCGATTCTCATTAAAAAATGAAGAGTTAATGAGAAAGAACGTTGATGTTATCAACGATGTACCTGATTGATGCTATTCAGTAAGATGGAGCAGCTGATTATGGTGAGAAGATGATTTGGAAGGAGCCAGCTCTTTGCTGTAGATCTGCTCACCAGGGGCACTTGATCACTTCTAATATCTCTCTATAGCTTTTTGATCTCACCGACCAAGAAAGACCAGACACATACCCTAATTACAAACCCCCCCAAAGCTCAAAACTTTATTCAAAAACAAAATAGAGGATCGGGTGAAACTGAAGAGCAAAGAAAATTACAGAGAGGGTTGATTCATATTGGAGGATGGAGATGAAAGGAAGAGAGGAGAGGAAGCATATAGGAGATGAAAGGAAAAGAGGAGAGAGGAGAGTAGCAAGGGCCGCCTCTTCCATCTCTTGAGTAAGACCATATACATTGAGGGATCGTACATGGAGTACGCACGCGTTTCGAAAAAGAAAATATTAAAGTATTTCAAATCTGGTGAACCCGCGTCGTACGAGGTCTTCCCAGTGATACCGATTCACCACTATTTCGCGGGCCCCACGACACGTGGCGGCCCGCGATAGGTACAATCATTATTATTATTTTTTTTAAAAAAAAAACTGAAAAACAAAAAAATAAAATAATGAAAAGTATTAATGGTAAACCGGTTTTTTAATGCACTTGCCCTTAAGGGGTGCCCCTTGAGATAATTGCTATTTTTTTTTATTTTTTTATAATTTTAATAATGCTAAGTGTTGGGTTAAGGGGTGCCGTTAATGATGGTCTTAGAGCATGTTTATTGCATGTACTCTTAAAATGAAGCCTTTAACAATAAAATATTATTATTTTAGTACATTATAAATAAATAATTAAATTTTAATTAAAATTAGATAGCTAAACTAATTAGAAGTTGCCAAGTAGAAGAGAGATGCAAGATTAAGTTAAGGGATGTAGATTACCTCTAACGCGGATCCGTTTGTTGAAACCCTTAAGAAGAAAATATTATAAAACTATATGGGGTCCACGTTTTTTTAGGTTTCTTTGTACTTCAACTCTTTCGGTAAGGATCAAATTGGTGGAGTTTGTTAACTATTCGCGGGTTCCATTGACACGTGGTGGTCCGCGATCGGTTAATATTTTCATTTTTCTTATTTTTTAAAAAAATCAAGAAAAAATAATTAAAATAATAGAAAAATATTTTTTAAGGATTTTGATGAGGTTTACCGTTGGGGATGTTCTTACATTGCTTAAATAAGGGACATCGCTTAATTATCTCTCATACTTTTAATTATTTTTTTTATATTTTAATGGTAAGGGATTTGATAAGGATCTTGGAATAAACATGCTTTTATGTGAAAACTGTAAGCTACTTGTTTTGGTATAAACAGAATACTAACACATTTTTATACCGCTTGCTACTTTAAAATTCATCATTACGTGGGGTAGTTTAACATGATTGCTTCTTTTAATTAACCATAGTAGCAGACGATACGATATTTTTTAATTTAATCGAACCGCGGAATTCCCATATTGATGTAATCTGTTGGTTTAATTTATTTGGCTATGTGATAATTATGTTATTAATTTGATTATGATCAGACTTTCTTTAGTGGGGTTTAGTGAATTGATAAATTCTGATAGAGTGAGGTACTGATTTTTTTTTTTTTTTTTGGACGAAAAGGTACTGAGGGTGAAATCTTTGTACTAGATGAGGCTTTCGGAAAGGGAAATTATAACCCCATGTCTCAAGACCTGAATACATTCTCAAGCTACTATGTAGAACGCCACCAAGTATGAATATCCTTATCTTGCAGTATTAATCGTATACATTTTATTTCCAATTTACAATGTTTTCTGATTCTGATGAATCTCTTAACTTATTAGAAATGCTACGGATACAAGAGTTTCTTTTAGAACTGGTTACTTTTATTGTTGATGATTGACTACTAGCTATTGGCTGGATACAGTACCAGCCTTGGACTGTACAATGTGAATTTCAGCGATCCTGATCTCTCCAAAAACTCTCTGCTTTTTGGTACTCTTTTTTTTTAAAAGGTATATTTTACGTTGATTATCAAGATGTTACTCAGCTACAGAGCCGATTCCCTAGTAAGACTAGGCATCATACTTGATATTCCGTTTATTTTCGTTATTTACTTTTTGTTCAACCTAATTTTTTAAATACTTAAGTTGTTAACTCAAATAACAAATCTACAAATTTTATTACTTGCAAATATACATCAAGTATTAAACTAAGTAATCATGTTAATCTACGGGAAAATGGACATTTAGATCCTCAACTATTTGAAATTGGCAAGTTTAATCTAGAACTATCAATTGCATGATTTTATTTCTCAACTAATAGTTGACTTGACAAATTAGTAACCGAAAAAGTCAATTATGAAGTTATAAACGATTCTCGTTAGTTTTATATCAATTGTCTCCGTCATTAAGGTTGAAAAACTCAAAATCTCCAAATTTAAATCTTTAACTTTGAGTGAATACGATTTCTGGTGACGAAAAAAACGGTTTTCGATAAAAAGATAGAAAATCCGGTGCAATCACGGAAACAAATATCACCGGAAACCGCATTTATGTCACCAGAATCTGTTTTCACTCAAAGTTAAAGATTTAAATTTGGAGATTTCGAGTTTTTCAAGTTTAATGACGGAGATATTTGATATAAAACTAACGAGAATCGTTTTTGACTTTACAGTTGACTCTTTCGGTCACTAATTTGTCAAGTCAACTATTAGTTGGGAAATAAAATCATGCAAGTGATAGTTCAGAATTAAAATTTGCTGATTTCAAATAGTTGAGGATTTAAATGATCATTTTCTCTTTAATCAAACTACAATTAAACCAAGAACAATAAATATATTATTTTAATACTTAGTGTGGTGAATATTTAGACCAAATTTGGGATTTAAATACTCCTTTAAATAATACTAAGTATTATTTTAATACTTAGTGTGATTTCAAATAGTTGAAGATTTAAATGCTCATTTTCTCGTTAATCTACCTACAATTAAACGAAGAATAATAAATATATTATTTTAATACTTAGTGTGATGAATATTTACACCAAATTTGGTAAAATGATATCATTTTTAGTGTTATTATAAATGAGATAACACCAATTTTGATGTTTTGATTTACGCTGGTGGTTTCTTATGTAAACAGAAGGAATAAATTTACATTGACTATACTCGCATAAGCGCATCTGGTGTAGTGGTATCATAGTACCCTCCCACGGTACTGACCAGGGTTCGATTCCCTGGATGCGCAGTTTTTTTGTATTCCCAATTTTACCTTTCACTGCTTCGTTCTGGAACATCTGATTACTATTTTGAAGAAAGTATCGAACACTAGAGGCTACTCGGTTTGATCGATAACTGGATTGATGTAGAGATTTGGTTTAGGTTATGGCTGTTTCCTGTTATCGTATTGGGAAAAGAAACAGCAACGAGAAACGAGATTTCATTACAAAACCTCATATAATCAAAGAACATTTTTGTAAGATAATATATACGAACCATTTTTGGTTAAAGATCGAAGGTTACAAAATATAAAAATCGTTCGTGTTATTATTTTACACACAAACTATATACATTAACACCGTATGGTTGCACCAAATCTCACCACTTAAAGTAGCAGAGATAGACAAGGAAAGTGCTAAAGAGAATAGTTGCATCTAGAAAACAGAAGGCGGTTTCAGACAGTTGTGATACTCAAGTTGAGACATTTCTCCTCCGTTCACCGGATCAAACTGGCATCTGTAGAAGCTGCTCAAAACAACAACAAGAATTTCAGCTAAAAGAATCAGAGATATGCAATGAGAGTTCAAGTTCTTATACAACTCAAGTCAAGTTATTCAATGGAGTGGTGAGTTGTTTATCAGCTTACCTCCCATCCATGCCAAGAATAACAACAGTGTTCTTCTGATGACCAAAGGCGACTATGTACTGAGTTCCTTCAACCAACCGGAACTGAGCCACCGACCACTCTGACCTGAAATACTTCGGCAACACACCTAATAGAGTGTAAAAAAACGTTATGCTTTCTGAACAAAGATGCTGCTAAGGGGTGAAACTAACTAATTTGTGGGTTTAGGCTATCTATACCTTTGAATAATGACAGAGACGAGGATGGGGATGGTGATGAGGAAGAGCGGGTAAGTTCCGCCGCAATTCGGGGCGTGTCTTTCACTTGAGAGCCGGAGTTGACTTTGAGACCAAAGACATGGACAGTTCCTTTGTCGCTTGAGACAGCAAGCCACTCAGCATTTGAAGAGAAAGCCAGGCTATATATCTCCGCTCTATCTGCACCCCTCCTAACCTGTACATTCACATCACGTTGCCATTATTGTCAATAAACCATGGAGTCCAAACTCATAAGGCATTATTATTATTATAAACATCTAAGAAAATAAGAATCGTAAGACTTTAAATCCAACATCCTAATACATATGAGAAGATAAATACTGAGATAACCAATGCAAATGAGCTTTAGTTTAAGAAACTAATAAAATAGGATTCTGCAGCTTAAGGAACAAGATCAAATGCAAGATCAGTCACCACATGCTTCACGAAAACAATTGCTCTGACCCTAACAGTTTAATCTAGTCATCATATCAGACAATTAACCATGTTCACCTCACTAATCAAAAGAAGCATCCTTTTCAATCAAAATGTTTAACCCTCAAGAGTAGCAATATCTACTCCTACTCTTCACTTTGCATACTTCATTCTCAAAATCAGAAACTACCCCAAAGCAACCATATTAGCAATAGAACTATTCCACAAAGATAACACCTTTCGATTAATCAAAAAAACCTAAACACCTTTATATACTAGTTAGTTACCTCTTGGCGCAAGGTGCCATCAACAGTATTAAACACCCGAACAAGAGTCCCCTTAGAGCTAGCGGTAGCCAACAAACCCCCATCTTGCGTGAGAGCGAAGCAAGCAATCCTCGAATCATGCGCCATAACAAACTTAGTCCTCTTAGAAGCATAATGCTCAATCCTCACCTGCCCCTTCTGCAAACCAGGGCACACCAACACCATCGATCCACCAGCACCCTGAGAGACAGCGCACAGCCCCTTCGGATTCGCAATCGTCTCAATCTGATGCATCAGCTTAAGATCGACGAAGTTGTAGACGAAGATCTTCTGCTCGAGGACGACGACGATCCGATCCCTCCGGAGCCTGACGGATCGGACGTCGGACCTGAAGGAGAGCTCGCCGATGCACCTGCTCTGGTGATCGTCCCAGATCATGACCTTGTTGGGAGGGTACTGAGGATCGGGGCCTCCGCCGACGAGGGCGAGGATGTTGCAGCGGAAGAGCATCTCAACGACGGCGACGCCGCCGCCGCGGTCGAAGTCGCGGCGGAAGATCTCGCGGAAGGGGTCGCAGTTGAGGATTCGGAAGCCGTGGGAGGTTCCGACGGCGAAGCAGGCGTGGTCTTGGTTGAAGGAGAGGTGGAGGAGCGACGGAGGAGGAGGAGGAGGAGTCGACGGTGGATTTGGAGTTTGAATGTTGGAATCTGGAATCGGATCGGAGTTCTGATCGGAGGAGTTGAGAGTCATGGAGGAGAAGGACTCGAGAGGCTCGGTGGTGTCGTCTCCACGATCGTGGGGGTGCGAGGGAATAGCAGAGTCGGAGTCTAAGGAATCGGGAGTAGGGTTAGGGTTTGGCCAGGGAGAGGAGGAGACGGTGGCCATGGAAGAGGAAGCGTGAAGAGGGAGGAATGAAGAAAGTGACTTCGTGGATTGCTTGTTGCCGTCGTTTTATATATATACTAGATTTTGACCCGCCCTAAGATATGTTTTGTTTTGTATGTTTTTTTGAAATTGCATTTTTAAGGGTATGCTTTTTTGTTATTATATATATATATTTTTGTATCAGATATATGTGTTTTGGGCAAATCTGTACTTTTATTTCTAATTTTACTTGTGTATTTTTTTTCTCAAAATGATTAAGCTTCTTATTTTGAACATTGAAATGAAATTATTATTGGACGAAAGCTTACAAAGAAATAAAAGACCCCTAAAAATTAGTAGTTCAAAAAAAGAGAGCATTATAAGCATCTTCAAAAGTTGGATACAAAACTCCATTAACAGTTCGTAAATCTGTGTAGTTGGTCGAGTTTTTGTTATGGTTTAAAAGAAAATGCATATAACAGTTTTTAACGTGTTAAACCTTACCTATAAATTCGAACGGTTTTTATTCAACTCGAAATCAAAGTTTCATATTCTATTAAACCTTACCTATATATTCGAACGGTTTTTAACGTGTTATATCTAAAAATCAATATCAAATCCAACCCGCACCAAAAACATAACAAATATTTTGAAAAAATGTGAAAAATAATTTTAATATATTCTGTTAAATACACACACACACACACACACATATATATATGAGTTAATATGGTATTCCCTAACTTTAAGTATTTAATAATTATTTTATAATTGGATATTCTATTTAAAACCCGTTAAAATGAATAAGTTTTAATATTTTTGTTATCATAACAAACCAACTGTTTCAATAGAAGTTAGGGAATATATTAAAATTATATATCCGTGAGGAAAATAAAATACCAATATGCTTCTATTGGTATTTTTCAATAGAAGTTAGGAAAATCAGTGAGCGGGTATATTTTTGCTTTATTTTTTTTTTATGTTTTTATAATAATATTTGTGTTTAATATAAATTTAGTTTAACTTTTTTAGTAACTATATTCGATATGTCAAGCTGACATGTTCCATATGCACTTTAGAAATCATTTTTAAATTTTATTCATAAAGTTTATAACATATTATATTTTTTAGTGGTTACCTAACATAATTAGTAAAGAATATTGGATCTACAAAATCCGATTCAGAACCGACTTGAAAATCAAAATCCCATACTCTTTTAGATATGCTCTATATACTCGAACATTTCTTAAAGTGTTATGTCTGAAAACCAATATCAAACTTTACTCGCACCGAAAACCATTTTTTTTGAAAAAATGTTTGAAAAAATAATTTTAATATTATATATTTATGTAAATGTATTAATATGGTATTTACTAACTTTAAGTAAAATCACATTTAACAAATATTTTTAATTGAATAACATTTCTAAACCTGTTAAACTAAATAAATTTATATGAATATTTATTTCTATTAAAAGTTCGCTTAAACCCGTTAAACCCCGTTAATCATAAAATTAAATGTCATTAATAACCCGTTCCACCACTAATTAATATTAATATTAGTTAACTTTTAAAGTTTCATTATATAGTAAACAAACTTAAGAAATATATTTCCATCAGGTTTTATATATATTACAATATATTTATTAATTTTCAGATAAATGTAGCTATATATTAAGTTAGGAAAGAGGTTTATTAATAGATATTTAGAAGCAATTATAAAATATGGTTATTGAATTATTTATTAAGTGACGATTTTTCATGCTATCCCAATTTTTTTTCTAATCTTTATGTCATTTATGGTAGAATTAGTTTGTTATTCAGTTAAATGTAGTTATATAATAGAACTTGATTCACGTACGTGTGATTAAATAAGCTATTTATACGCAGTTGGTAATAATGGATCCTATTTTTATGGACATGAAGTGGTAGTTGCACAAATTAAGAATATAAAGTTTTTTTTTAGTATGTATTGTTGGAAATAAGTATGTGGACACAACTCATATCAATAGGTCATGCTGGAAAATTAATAGTACTGATATATATATATCTTTCAGGCGCCTTCTTATTTAAGATAACAAACAAAAGTTAAAAAAGTTGAGGATAAACTCAAATATTATTATATTACCAGCAAACTATATTTCTTTTGTTTGTTTCAGTTTTTACAGTTAATGAACTTTATCTATCTGAGAATAATAGTTTTTTTTTTTCAAATTCATATCAATTCCATATATATATATTAGGTTTGATTGATGGTGAATGTATGTTTTTACGTTTATTCCCTATGTTATTTCTATGGAACTAAGATCTTAATATACCTGTAAGTGAGTGTAGATTATTACCATGAAACAAGTCTGTTTGATGAACAGCCAAAGGGCATATTACAACTCAGTCAAAATGTAAAAAAAAACAAGGAAAAAAAAGAGAGAATATTTCATTTGCAGAAGCAAACTGAAAACAAATCAAAAGAAGTTTGACACACAACATACAGAGAATCTCCACGAAACTTTCATTATTATTCTTCCCTGTCACGAAAGAAGCAAACTTGGCTTCACGACTAGTGATGACTAGTATGAGTTGCATCAGCGCCGGTATCTTGGTCTTTCCTGGAAGCTGCTCTTAGTTTACGCTGTTCCTCTTTGTATATCCTGTTTCTTCTTTGGAACTACAAACAAATACCCCCTCCCCTTTGTCAGTCCTATCTGCTGCTATATAGGCTTACACACGAAGCATAGAACATATAATCTATGCTGAGCATAAACTAAAATGCTTAACACTCTCTTAAAATTTCTCCCACGCCTATAAAATACATGTCAATTTTAATTCCATCTTTATATGTTTTCAATACAGAGAGAACATGTACTTAGATTTTTCATCTTTACTAATGATTCCAGTTGAAGAAACAAAACAGGAGAGCCAGCCAAATCACAGACAATGAAATGTCTATAAATAAAATCTAAGCGCTAAGACTGGCCTGCCTATAGTGAACGGTTTGAATATGAAATATCAACCAATTATACTTTTCATTTCATCAGAACATCAAACCATGAAAATTCCAAGCAACAAAAAAAAGATTATCATTTCATACACCTAAACAAAAGACCAGAAGAATTTTTCAGGATTGATCTCTGGATTTGAGTAATATAGGGTTTCAAATAATCAAATCAGTGAAAACGGATCTAAGCAATCGATGCGTGAAGTCTTGGTTTACAAATCAGGCACGAGCGAGAGAAAGGTACCTCTTTGGAATGGTGAAGGCACTCGAGGTAGTCTTCGCGAAGAAGAGAACAATCCTTGGGCTCTCTGCAATGAGACATACACTCGCTGAAATCCATCCAGAAATCGTAACATCTCCCTTTGTTCCCCGTTATTCCCCACCCCGACGCCATTTTGTTGAATGAAAACTCGATTAGTCGATTGAGTCGATTGATTATTACGTCGTCTCTTCAACCAGAAGACTTTTGTTCACCTGATTCCCAACGATCCGGACGATTCGGGTTCATCCAATTACAACCCGTGGGCCAGTGAAACCAATATATTAGGCCTCATCGATCATCTTTTAAACCCATATATGCAGGCCTATTGTCCTATATTGGGGGTCAGTACTATTTGTTCCATTATTGTCATTTTACTTGACCTTCCTAAGCTCAAGGGTTAAGCCACCTAACAAATAAACCAACCTCTCAATAGAGTCTAACGTGAGTAGAAGTCGGTGTCAACTTTATGAAGATTATTTCATTATGCTATGGCTTGTTTTCTCAAGTACTTATCCACCACCTAACTTTGATTTAGTTTTTTACTAATATATACAGTTTAAATTTAAAACTATTTGATTATATATCATCTATTCATACTTTTATAAAATTAATAGTCTAATCTGAACTCGTTTGCAGAATCTTTTATGTTAGCTAGTCTTATTCCATTGATCATAAAATTTCAATATCGTTATTTCTAAGAAAACAAAGAAATTGATTTGAGAACAAAGCAATTATGTTAGCCACGTTGGAACCACAAGTCAACGTAAACGCCAATGCTCTTCCCTTTCTATTAAATTGTATTCCAAGTTGTATGTAAGTTTTTAGTTCAATGATTGATCTGTTGATCATGTTTTTTACCAACCAAATGCTCCGTTCTAGCAAATTATATATCGTTCTATACTTCTATGGATCGATTCAATATTGCCATTTGCAAAACAGCCAAGGAAATATCTCATGGTAGACAGCTTTCGTTGACTTGTTGATCAAATAAATGTTCTAATTCAAGCAAATGTTTTCAACTATTTTTGCTTTGAATATACTTTTAAAAATCAAAATTAGCAAACCATACTTTAGAACTTTGTTGAATTGTTCGTTTCATACAAAACGTTTTCTCTTGTACCATTATATTATATTGATTTTGAAAAATTCTAAATGAAAAAGGTGAAAAGAAAACGAACGTCAAAATCACTCAAAGCTCATACCAGTTTGTCTTTGAGTGCTAACTGCTAAGTTAGGGTTAGGCATTGACTTTGTTTACGTTAGATTAGAATACTTAACGAACCTATCGTATGTATCTTAACTTGTTACTGCAAACAATGAACTAAATAACAATATTATCAATGCCCGATAGTGAAGGAAAGTTTCAAGAAAAATAAATAAATTGGCATTCTACTTGGGTTCCTAATCAAAAGGGTATTCTCGTAATCAGAGGGAGTAATTATCCTTGATCAGTAACGCCTTGGCCACTTAAATACACGACAAATACCAGATTCGCATTTCACGCTGCTGTTTGATCGAGCGTTAGGAGGAGACCAACGAAAAAAAGGGAAGCGAGATGGCTAGCGAGCTGATCAACCGTCGACACGAGGCCGACCAACCCTCCGCCGATGCTTACTACCCGAGACCTATCAAACCGTGGTTCTCCATAACACGTCCGATGCGTTACATGCTCCGCGAACAGAGGCTCCTCTTCGTCCTCGTCGGCATTGCAATCGCGACGCTTGTTTTCACAACCTTCCCTCGCTCCACCCATTACGGAATCAGGCCCGACGAGGAGTCGTACGTTCCATCCTTCCAGGCCCAAAGGAGGCCCAGCCTCGAGTACCTGAACCGTATGGGAGGAGCAGCAGCAACAGGCGGGAAAATCCCGCTCGGTTTGAAACGCAAAGGTCTGAGAGTGGTGGTGACAGGTGGCGCGGGGTTCGTGGGATCGCATCTCGTGGACCGGTTGATGGCGAGAGGAGACACGGTGATCGTCGTTGACAATTTCTTCACCGGGAGTAAAGAGAACGTGATGCATCATTTCGGTAACCCTAATTTCGAGCTCATACGTCATGATGTCGTCGAGCCGATACTACTAGAGGTGGATCAGATCTATCACTTGGCGTGCCCCGCCTCCCCTGTTCACTACAAGTTCAACCCCGTCAAGACTATCATATCCTTTTTTCTATTTTTTTTTTTAATTATTTACTTTGATGGAAATGTTTTGGTTGTTGTTGTTGTTGTGTTTCTTGACTATTGGTGTGTGTACAAGACGAATGTGGTTGGAACGTTGAACATGCTTGGTCTTGCGAAGAGAGTCGGTGCTAGGTTTCTCTTGACGAGTACTAGTGAGGTCTACGGTGATCCTCTTCAGCATCCTCAGGTCGAGACTTACTGGGGCAACGTTAATCCCATCGGTAATCTCTCTTCCTTCTTTTATTAAGTTTTGATTTGGTAGCGTGTTCTGTTCTGTTTTGTTTCTTGTTCTTGTAATCGGAATCTTGAAAAGGAATCATTTTTGTGTTCCCACGACGACGTTTTGAGATTCTCTTTTGAATTTTCTTTCTTTCACTGTGTCGGAAAATGCGCACGTTACGGTCTTTAGGGAAAAAGCGAGAGAGTTGAAAAAAACAGGTGTTTTTATGTGCTTTCCTTTCAGACATATTTCTGTATGGTCAAACCATTGAACCGTGAAAAAAACGGGGCCTTCTCTGTTACGTGTCTCTCTACCTTTTGATGCAGCCTCCATGTTAGCCTAACGTTTCAAATGTACCTACTTTCATATTCTAGGGCTTTTAATTGTTTTTGCTTTTATTACAATGTCATTTTACTGACAGTAATTTTTTTAACGTCGTAGCGCTTTTAATTATAGTGTTCTTTGAGAAGTTCTTGATTTTTCTTGAAACTTGGTGAATCATGTATCTTGTGCTTTGACTGATTGTGGTTGTAATGGTCGGAACAGGTGTTCGTAGTTGCTATGACGAAGGGAAGCGTACCGCTGAGACGCTAACGATGGACTATCACCGTGGAGCCAATGTTGAGGTTGGTCTCTGTTTTTTTAACTGCCTTCCAAGCTATATAAGCTATGTTTCTTGTCTAGCTACTGATAAGAAAAAGAGATGAGAGTGCGTTTCAATGAGTAACTTTCTGTCTTCCTTATTGTTGATTGTGGTTACAGGTCAGGATTGCTAGGATCTTCAACACCTACGGTCCAAGAATGTGCATAGATGATGGGCGTGTTGTCAGCAACTTTGTTGCGCAGGTTTGTTGATTATTTAGTTGCAGAACCAGTTTCTGACTTAAGAATGTTTAGTGGATCATTAGAGTAATGGTGTTTTGAGTAAACAATAATTGAACAGGCACTAAGGAAAGAACCAATGACGGTTTATGGTGATGGGAAGCAGACGAGGAGTTTCCAGTTTGTTTCTGATCTGGTAAGACCCTCTGCTTTTTCTCCCCTTGTCTTGTTAAATATTTTTGCTTTTTATTCTGTAGTAGTGAGTCTGATTTTCTGTTTTTGTGACGCATAAAGGTTGAGGGGTTGATGAGACTGATGGAAGGGGAACATGTAGGGCCATTTAACCTCGGCAACCCTGGTGAATTCACCATGCTCGAGCTCGCTAAGGTCCTCTTTCTATATATGCAAAATGTATCTTTTGTATTACATTGAACTCTGGTGGATTCTGATGTCTTTTGATTTGGTTGCAGGTGGTGCAAGACACGATTGATCCAAACGCAAACATAGCGTTCAGACCAAACACGGAGGATGACCCTCACAAGAGAAAGCCTGACATCACAAAGGCCAAGGAGCTTCTTGGTTGGGAACCAAAGGTCTCTCTTCGTCAGGGACTCCCTCTCATGGTCAAAGACTTCCGTCAGCGTATCTTTGGTGACCAGAAGGAAGGCTCCTCCGTGAATACCAAAACAACCTCAGCTTAAGCTTAAGCAGTTGCTTGAAGCAGCCATTACGTTTGGTTAATGGTTGTTTATAACCAAAACTACAAGGGAGGGATCGCTTGCATAGCCTACTTTGTGGAGAGAAGAGAGCTTTGTTTTTAGTTTTATATTTATACTATATTCGTGTAACGGAGAGTAAGAGTTTTGTTGTACTTACTACTACTTATTCATGGACTTCACTGCAGCTTAAGAAAAACTTGTCTGTTACTTGCAAGTTGCAATTAGAAGTTAAGGGGTATTCATAGATGAGCAGATATCTCAATCATAATCCAATCCTTCGAGCTATACTCCACTGGAAGTTAAAGTTGCCTCTCAGTACACTTATTGCTAGTGGTTTATATCTCAGTATAGTCATTAGGAAATACAGATCTTTGCTGGTGTGAATTATTTTATATTTTTTGAAAGTTGTACCTTAACATGAACCTTAACCATCTGAATCATTACATGATATAACCACTTCTGATTATAGGTAATTTTTGTTTAGCTCAATTGGACTCTTTCCTCAATATTTGAATTATTACATCTAAAAAGAACCTTCATTTTGTTGTTATTTTGGCTCTGTACCTGAGAATGTTTTAATTGGATCAGTATCAGAAAAAAACAGAGTATGGTCAGTGAAAGGGGCTCGAACTAGTTTTATCAATGGACCCAAGAGAGATAGCTGGACTCGTTCCCTTTCCACCAGGTTATATTTTGAGCTTTGAAATTAGTGCACACCTTTTGTTTGTTGAAGTGTCAATCAAGGAAGTGCCGCCTTTTATTTTAAAAGTAGACTGATGCAAGGTTTGATAAACTGTGTCAGAGGGAAGGAAGCCTGCTATGCCAAAGATGAGACTGTGTTTCTTCCTGCGGAAAAGTCGATGACGCTTGAAGTATGTGCTCCTTTGATAGCAACACTTACTCTTGAGGTAAGTTTCTGTTTTGTTGCGTTTATAGAATCTTCCGAGTAAGCCAGTGGCACCATGCAACTGAAGTGTTATGATGTCAAATAGGCGGCGGCAGAGCCGGTCCTGGGCTAAAGCCCGTAAGGCTATGGCTTTAGGCGCCAATATTCGTTTATATTTTAGGGGCGCCAAACTTGTGACATATATTTCTCATTGGTCCAGTGGTTAAGGCTTTTCTTGTTCTTCCTTTTGGGTGCAGCGTTGCATGTTCGATGCTTGTGCTCTGCCTTCTTTTTTATTCTCTTTGATAATAACTTGGAGAATCTGACAGGCTTTCATTCCTTTTCTGATAATTTTAGTTTCCATGTTTATATAATTTATTAAAAGATTCTTATACCTATAGACATATAAAACAAACCAACTATAAACAAAAATCTACTTTCCTCTAAGGCCCTGATTGGCAAAGCAGATGAGAAAGCAGTAGCATTATGCTATAAAAGCAGTATGCTGCAGAAGCTGTATGCTTTTGCTAAACTGCTTAAAAGATTGATTGGTAGAGCAGTATGAACATGCTATTAAAATTTATTATTAAAAATAATATATAATATATAATATATGTATATATAATGGATATATTTGTAATATATATATATGAATATATTTGTAATATATATATATATATATATATATATATATATATATATATATATATATATATTTAAATATAATATAATTAAATAAATTATATAAATCAAATTATATTTCAATTGCAAAATATTATTTTTAAAAATAGATATTTTAATTTAATATATATATATATATTATTTTATATTATTTTATATATTAATATATATAATTAGTTATTTTATTTCCTAGTTTTAAAATTATGTTTACAATTAAAACTTTATTTAAAAAAAAAATCAATTAAAATATCTATTTTTAAAAATAATATTTTGCATTTGAAATATAATTTAATTTATATAATTTATTTAATTATTAATTTATTTAATTATATTATATTTTAAAATATAATTTAATTCGACAAAAAATTATTTAATTTATCTTATTTATTTAAAATATTATTTATATATAATATAATTTATATTATTAATTTATTAAATATATAACTAATTTCATAATTTATATAATTTATATAATTAATTTATCTAATATATATAATTAATTTATCTAATTTATATAATTAATTTAAAATATAATTTATATAATTAATTTAAAATATAATTTATATATTAATTTAATTAAATATAATTAAATTAAATTTCAAATGTTAAAAAATATTTTTAAAAAAATATATTTAAATTGTAAATTTATTGTAGAAATCAAAATTTTATTTTTTAGATATAAAAATGATTTTATGATATTATTAAATAAAATAAGTGAACTAATTATATATATTTCTTAAATTTATAAATTATAAATGCAAATGCTCTTCCAAAAGCTTCATATGAGAGCATTTGCTAGAGAGCATTTAGAGAGCATTAGCATTTAGTAAATGCTCTTCTAAATGCTTTTGTACCAAATGTTGATTGGATAATGTAGAGCATAACGCTAATGCTAATGCTCTACCAATCAAGGCCTAAGCCTATATTTTTTTTTCCTTCTACTAGTTATCTTCTTTTTCATCCAATTACTTTTTGTTTCCTTAAAAATAAGAACAAACATGAGATTTATTTTTGGATTCTAATAGATCTTTAACAATCTGGAAGATTTAATAATTCATTAAATTTACAAACTAAACCAGTTTAAAAATGATGTTCTCTTGTATTGTATTTACCAGACTATATTTTTCATTATAACATTATTATTATTTTTCATGCATTTTAGAAAGTGTTATTGGAAAAAAATAATAACTCAGTAAGTGGCTACAAGAGAAACTAATGTACTCTAAAACCAATGTTATTATCAAGTAACATGTTTATTGGAGAGAAATTTGTAAAATTATTATTATCTTTTAAAAAATCTATCAGAAAATTTAATAAAATTTTCTACATCATAAAACTTGAATTTTTGCTTGTTTAGAAAGCTAAAGCTTTTTTTAAAAAAATATTGATTTTTGAGGACATTATTTTATTGGGTCGCTTTAGGCGCCGTGATACTTAGGACCGGCACCGCGGCGGCTTCATAATTGACGCATTTGCTGTATTTCAAGGTATCTATGAGATGAGACCACTTCTTGTTTTTCAAGCATTTGTGCAAATACCAAGAGTTCTATTACAAGAATTCGGTTCAGACTCAGTGGCAGGCTCTACGTCCGACCTTCCTCCCCACTCCTATTCCGGAAGAGCAAGCAGAACTAAACCGGCGTGCAGCTCAAGCAGAAGTTGATCTCTTAAATGAGATCAACCTAAACAATTAATTAGTTTTTTCGGTTTTTTTTTTGTATTTTGAATATTAAAAACTTATGGATGTTATATATTAAGTTTTTATGAATGATTTCAATTTTAAAAAAAAAAATAATCGAATTTTTAAATTAATATAATTTTTTCAAAAATTTCATTTAAATATTACAAAATTAATTAATAAATTAATTTTTAAATCGGATGTTAATTGGTTGTATATTTACGTCTAATGAACATCTACTGAAGAAGTAACATAGTCGTAACATTACGACTATTTTACTTCTACTGGCAATGTAATTTAGTCGTACATGTACGACCAATGAACAAGTAAATATTACTTCTAAATTACGACTAATGCTTTACTTCTATTTTACGACTAATATTTTTACATCTACTTTACTACTAATTGTGTTAGTCGTACATGTACATCTACTTTACGACTAATAGTACGAGTCGTAATGTTATGACCAATGTACCTCGAATAAGTTATCACGACTAATGGATACTGACTATTTGTAATTGGTTGTTAGCTAGTCGTAATGCCCCTATTACGACCAACTAACAACCAAATGTGTAGTCGTTAAACACCTGTTTTCTTGTAGTGGAACTCTGATCTGATGGCATGAGCTTTTGTTGTGTGCAATGACCAGAAAACAAGATTGAAAGTATCAAGAATGCACATTTACGTAGAGAAGTGGTGGTCCTAATTACCAGACTGGTCTGGCTAGAATGCGTGCTCTGGGAGAGTAACTCGGTTGGTGTTCCTCTAGAGGTAACCATGCACAAACTTATGGAGTATTAGCAGAAGGGAACACTTGTTCACCTGTCGGTTAAATACTGAGCTTCGTAAGGATTGGTGATTGCAGGTATAAGGACAAGAATCAACGATGACAGGAATGTGCAAACGAGCCATTGACTGCATCATGTTTCCTGATGGATAACCAACCAAACCTTTGATCTCTTCTTCAGTTAAAAAAAAAGCAGAACACAAACGTACGTGGAGCTGGAAATTGGGAGGTGTGTGTGCCTGTTCTTCATCTCTCTTTCTGCATATGAAAATGAAAAGCTCTTTCAAACTTTTGCTTGTGTAGGTGTGGTATTAAAAACCAAATCATTGTGTGGTTTTTGCTAAATGTAATTGTAATCAAAACGGTCAAAATCCTCTTTTAAGTGTACAAATAATATTTTTATACCAAAGTGTACAAATAACTTTATACCACGCAAATTAATACACACACCACACAACAAGTTTATTTATTTTTGGTACAAAGTATTTTGAGGTATCACTCACACTTGCGTCTTATAAAACTTCAGAAAGAAGAAAAAAACACCCAGTGCATACAAGGTTTGTCACACTAAATTCAAAACAATCGTAACATGAGACAAAAAAAACAACACAATTACAGGAGAGCTGAAGACAAAGAATTGTGCAACTCAACAAATGGGCTGTCTCAGAAGCTGTGAGGCTGAGTTGCATGTCTATTTGAGAGTGACCTGAGAATATAAAAGCAGATGTGAAGTGGGGGATGTATGATATATGCTGACAACTATGTTAAATGCTTTTTGTTTTACCTGATACAGATGGATCCACCTAGTCTTCAGTAGCTTCATCTTCCCACTCAAATCTTCCCAAAAGTTCTTCATTGTGTTCAAGTAGGTCAAATTCAATTCCCTTCAGACTCTCCTTGTTAAATGGAATAAATGGAAGCTTTTTCAGCTTTGGACAGTTTCTTATTGTCATAATCTTTAGACTTGGCAATTCCAACCGTTCCCAGTAGATACTCTTCAATTCCACCAAAGAAAATAAGTAAATCGAATGTAGTTTTCTAAAGGGTATTATACTCGACCCCTCGTTTAGTATAACAGAAACCTTTTCTCTGCTTATAATTTCTTGCAATTCCGGTGATGGCCCAGCTACGAATACAACCGTTAGATTTGGAGCGAAGAGTAACCACGACAAATCATGTATACCACTGACGCCAGATATTTGAACAACGCTGAGGTTTTGGAAGCATATGACATTTGTACTTCTGCATCCATAACTCGTATGCTCCATTATATCAGAGATGACACCTCCTTCTATAGTGATAGAGCGAAGGCTAGCTATATCCCTCGCAAACGGAACGTATTCTGCTACAATTCCCTTCATAGATATATTTTGAATACAGCTAGCCAATTTGGGGATACTTAAAAGACGTTCTAAAACAACCATATCATTGATACGGACCGCCAACCCTTTCAAATTCTTCAGTAACTTTATATCCTCTATCAACTCCAGACTTAAATAAATACCTTCATCTAACAATAGCATTTCAATATTTACCAAACTTGATATCACACTGATGCTTTGAAGAGTTCGTACGCCTGACAAATCAAGGTATCTCAGCTGGATCAACTTTCCCAATCCTTCAGGCAAGTTCTCTAGACTTGTTCGTGATAAGTCCAGATGTCGCAAGCTCACTAAGTTTGAAATTTCTTCTGGCAACTTGGTTAGATCGAGGTTGAAATTTAGATCCAAAATCACTAACTTAGGCATCGATAGAAAAAATTCACCTGAGATATTCACCAGTTTGTTGTGTGTTAACAACAATGTGGTAAGGTTAGGACACACCGGGGAGATGGAGATGTTCCGAATCTCATTTTCTGCCAGCGACATCCTTCTCACAGCATTCCAGTCCCTAATTTCAGGCATCTGATGCAGTCCATCACCTGCCTTGGAGATAAAGTTATCTTCCTCTTTCCCAAAATTAGACGCAACCCAAAGAGCCATTTGGCGAATCACATCATGCATTGTTACTGCCTCTAAAGGTGAATTGTCAACATGCATCAACAGACATGCACTAACAAGGATACCGATTATCCTATAACCCTGGTTGATAGCTCTTTCTCTATCTCCACCTCCATCTATGATCCCTTCGGATATCCAGTACTCGACCAACACGTCTTTATAAATTTCTTTATCTTCTGGAAATAAAGCACAATACTGGAAACATTGCTGTACTGTCTCATCCCTAAGATCATCATAGCTAAGCTTGAGAATTGTAAGAATCTCGTCTTTAACTTCTGGATAGTCAGCCGCATTTGAATCCAGATCATCAATAGCACACTGCCACTCGCGTACTGACGTTTTGCATGCCATTGTTTCCCCAATAACCTTGAGTGCAAGGGGTAAGCCTTGACATTTTTCACAAAGTTGTCTCGCTAGCTGGAGGATCTTTGGATCACTTGCTATTGTTTCGCCTCGAACTTTCTGTCTGAATAGTTCCCAAGCATTCTCTGGGTCTAGTTGCTTGACTTCCAAGTCATGAGGTCCCATACGCCCACAAACTTTTTTCAAGCGAGTGGTAAAGACAACCTTGCTTCCATTTTCTGGTGAGGGTAATGGAATCCCAATATTTTCGAGTTCCACTTTCCTCCATATGTCATCTAATAACATAACGAATCTTCTCCTTGTAAGAACATCATATATACGAGAGGCTTTCTCCTTTTGAGTTTTTTTCTCCCAAGCCATGTCACAGAGGCCTAGTCTTTCCCCAATCTCATTTTGGATGTTTCCAACTTGTAGACTTTGAGACACCACTACAAATATCACGACCCCAAACTCATCTTTCTTTTCAAGTAACTTCTCATTGATTTGTTTTAGGAGTGTGGTCTTCCCTATCCCACCCATACCGTAGAGACCCAAGATTCCAACTTCCTTTTCCATGAGACGCCTCCATGTACCTTCAAGCATCTTCTCTAAACCGACTGTTTGTTGAGTGGTTCTCTCCTCTATAACAGGTGGAGGACCCATCCTAGCCACCTCACCAGAGGGTTTTGAGGACAAAATACTTTGTACTTTCTCCAACGTTTCTAATACATCTTTACCATAAAGAAAGGTTAAAAAGAAGTTGCTGGAGCAGTACCCGCACATAGACAATCTTTCAATTTCTGCAGCCCTATCTTTAAGTAGTTTAGCGACCTTTGGTTGGATGGTTTCGACTTCAGAAATCCATACCTTAAATTTTTCTTCCTCTCGCAAACCTTTTCGAACTGCCATCTCGAGTTGATTCTGCAAGTCAACCTTCTCTGCTTCGAGGCGTGGCGCAACCTCTTGCAAAGCGTCGAGGTGATCTTCTAGTTCGAGTATATACTTTGTGGCCTTTTCAAAAAACATTTTTTTTGCAGTTTCAAAGCCGCTCGAGAGTACGTTCCCCATCGTGTTAGAAAATAAAAATAAAGAGAAGATCAAAACGAAAAGAAGAACAAGAAGAACACCAACTCCACTCGTTGAAACTCAAGAACTTGCAGAAACTAATATTAAAGTAGCCTTTTTCAAAAAAAAAACTAATATAAAAGTAGCAAGCATGCTTTCTTATTCATATATAATATTATTGTCCTTGTCAATCAAATTAAAGATGCCAACAAATTAAGGATGACTTTCTAGGTCTTATTCATATAATATAATTGTCCTTCTCAATCAATTAAAGACGCCAACAAGTTAATAAATATGTTTTTTTTTTTTAACATCAACTTATATTAGCTAATGCAGGTTTGTCAACCTCCACAAAAGAGCTTAACCAAGAAGGCACTATAGAATACAACCTTGGAACATTATTCTCAAAAGAAAAAGTCTCCTTAGCTATCCTATCTGCTGCCATATTTCCACCTCTCTGCTGATACACCTCATACTCGGGGCGCTGCTGAAGCTGGCACTTTTTTGTTGTCACGGATAATATTGAAATTAAAAAATAATAGAGTTTAGGCCCAAACAGGCCTGACAAACATTAAGAACAGGAAATACGCAGAGCCGCTTTGGCTAAACCATCGGCGACAAAATTGTTCGATCTAGAGAAGAAAGTAAAAGAAATCGATGCAAAATCAGAGGAGATCACTCGAATGTCGTGAACGATTCCGATGATTTCTTTAGACTGATGCTTGCTGGAGATAGCTCTGACAAACGTTGTGTTGTCGGAAAAGACCCTAAGGGATGAGATCCCTAGAGATTTTGCCGTGAATAAAGCCGATCTCATTGCAATCGCCTCTCCAATAAAAGGGGAACTGATGTGATCCTGTGTAGCGGATCCATTGAATGGAGTCGACAGAGAGGGTCCTTCGAGGACCCAACCGAGCCCCGCTTTCTTTGTGTCTTTGTCCCACGCCGCATCGGTTTTACAAGTGAAGACTTGAGAACTAGATGCTTCCATTCCAGATTGATTGGTCACCGGTCGAGAAGATAGAGATGAGGTTCTTTTGCTCTTGTTCAGATCTTGCAATTGTGTTTTGCTTGTGACCATTCCAACGTTAACTTCACACTGTTGGTGGCTGTTTCTGCAGGACCAATGGTTCTGTCTTCAAAGAGGAGTTTATTGCGTGCAGTCCAGATACTCCACAACACCCAGGGGAGCACATCCTGAGTGATCCCCGAAAGAGGGAGACAAGTGATATGTCTGAAGCGAACCAAAATCTCTGTGAAAGTCATATCAGCACTTATGTTAACTGCTCGGTGGAGAATCAGGTTCCAAGTTCCGCAAACGGGCAAGTAAAGAAACAATGCGTCGTTGTTTCTTTCTCTTGGCATCGAACATGGTCTCCTGCTGAAATGCCTCCTCTACTTAGCAGGTTTACACCGCGAGGGATTGCATTTTGCAGGATGGACCAGAGGAACATCTTCAACTTTGGTGAGGCTCTTGTCATCCAAATATCTTTGATCCAATTGAACTCAGTGGGCTGCACTAATACCACTGATCGTGCAGGTGATGAAGCAGTAAAGTAACCTGATTTGGTGGTGTAAGTTCTGGAATTTGTAGCTCTCCAAATGAAAGAGTCCTCAGCTCCTTTAACAATAGGCTGGAGAGTGAGAATTTGGGGAGCAAACTATGGTAAGATCTCTTCGATTCTTCTTTTATTCCATTTGAGATCAGACGTCAGAAGGTCTGCTACCGTTAAGTCTAGGAACTCTTCCCTGATAGGGCCTATAGGTTTTACGTTTTCATCTAGCGACATCCAAGAGTCTTTCCAGACCTTAGTGGTCTGCCCATTTCCAATAGATTTTCCTAGGTTTTCTATTAGGAGATTTCTCCCATGTAGAATGCTCTGCCATCCATGAGAGATGCTCTGAGATGCTTCCACTTCTAAGAAGTTCTTCTTGTAACAATATTTTCCTAGAAGCACTCGTGCAAGTAGACAATGAGGGGTAGTAGTAATACGCCAAGCCACTTTTGCCAAAAGGGCTTGGTTGAATAATTGGATATCTCTGATGCCTAGTCCTCCCATAGCTTTTGGTTTCGTCATTTTATTCCACGCCACTCAGCTTATCTTTATTTTTCCATCAGGGTCATCCCACCAGAACCTTGTTAAAACCGATTGAATTCTCTTGCACAGGCTGACTGGGAGAAGGAAACAAGACATTGAATACGTGGGGATAGCACTCAAGACAACTTTAAGCATTGTAAGCTTTCCTGCTTTTGACAAACGTTTTGTGGACCAGCTCTGAGCTTTCTGTCTGATTCGATCAACAATAGAGGTGAATAAATCTCTCTTTCTTCTACCAAAATGCTCTGGGAGACCTAAATATTTTCTCAAACTTCCTTCTTTGTTGATACCGAGAATTGATTTTGCTTCTGTTCTTTTCTCAGGTGGGGTTTTACTGGAGAAGGTGATGGAGGACTTTGCTTTATTAATCATCTGTCCCGAAGCTTCTTCATACAAGCTGAGGATGGAGAGGAGCGTGTTGCAGCTACCCTGGGATGCTTCACAGAAGAACATCGTGTCATCTACAAAGAGCAGATGATTGATACGGGGGCTAGCACGGGCCACTCTGATTCCTGGGAGACTACCATCTCTTCATGCGTTCTTGCATAGGCCCGACAAGACCTCACTACAGAGGATGAAGATATAGGGTGAGATGGGGTCTCCTTGTCGAATACCTCGGTAAGGTCCTACTTCTCCATAGACAGCATCATTGATAAGATAGGAGTAGGAGACCAATGATATACACTGCATCATCCATTGTATCCACACTGTATGAAATCCCATTCGATCCAGTACATTATAGATAAAGCTCCACTCTAGTATATCGTACGCTTTTGACATGTCTGTCTTAACAGCCATGGTACAGTGCTTCTCTGCCTTAGAGGTTTTCAAAAAGTGTAGCATCTCGTGAGTGATAAGAACATTATCTCCAATTGCTCTTCCGGGAACAAAAGCCGATTGGTTCTCTGAAATAAGTAGCTCTAGGATTGACTTTAATCTGAGAGAGATTAGCTTTGAGATGATCTTGTAGTAGATGTTACACAACGCAATAGGCATGTAGTCTTCTACTCGCTTTGCTCCAATACTTTTTGGGATAAGTCTGACATGAGTTCTATTTATTGTTGGTGCGAGAGAACCTGAGATGAAGAACTGCTGGATTTCCTTGACCACCGCTGGTCCCACTACGTCCCAATTCGATTGGAAGAAGCTGGCTGAGAAGCCATCTGGGCCTGGGACTTTATCTCCATTAATCGCAAAGGTTTCCTGCATAATCTCCTTAGCTTGAGGTATCTTGATCAACTCTTCATTTTGTTGTTGTGAGATGCAGGGTTTCAGGGCCTCCGTGACTGTTTGTTCACTGTCAGAGTCCGAGGATCGAAACAGTTCAGTGTAGTAAGCGGCCACTACCTCCGCAATCTGTTCCTCCTCATAGACAGGTACTCCTTGGTCATTCTCTATCACAAAGAATCTGTTCTTTGCTGATCTTCCCTTCGCCGAAGCATGGAAGAAACCAGTATTTGAGTCTCCTAGAGATAGCCAGAGCTGGCGACTTCTCTGCATCCTGAAGCTCTCCTCTTCTTTATAGAGGTGGAGTAGTTTCACATTGAGTTTCCTTATAACCTCTTCATCAGGTATGGGGTCCGCCATAGCTACGTCCAGTAGCTCTTTTGTTTCCTCCAGACTTTGTTGGCTATTCTCATGAAAAGCTTTTGACCATTTGCAGATCGCACGACAGCATTGAGAGAGTCTGTCCTCTACTGTTAGGTAAGCTGAACTAGACCATACTTCTTTGATGAGGTTCTTGAGCTCCACATTATCATTTAACCGTCTATCAAATCTGAAGATCTTTTGACTCTGCTTCTTCGATGTGTCCAGGTGGGTGAGTAGTGGTCTGTGATTAGAGCCTTCAAACTTAAGGTACTGACTACGGCAGGATGGAAACAAGTCCATCCAGTAGCTATTACACAGAGCTCTATCTAGTCGACAAAGCACCAAGTGAGTATGTCTTTTACCCCTACAAGAGAGGAAGCTTCCTGTGAATTTGAGATCGAATATGTCATTTTACGATAAGAATGATCTAAAAGCACAGAAAGTCTCTTCTGCTCTCACTGGACCCTCACATTTTTCACTATTATCCACTATCTCGTTAAAGTTACTCGTTAGGAACCATGGTTCTTCTGCATCTATGTGTAGGGAAGATAGGGCTTGCCAGACTTGTTGACGTTTAGTATTGTCGGGTTCTCTATAGACAAAGGTCGTATGAAAGGACTTTCCTTTGTAGGTGATTGTAGTGTCAAAGAAGTTATCAGTAGATGCACTAATATCCACTTGGATGTCTTTTTTCCAGGCCAGAAGAAGTCCACCTCCTCCCGGGGTGTGGGGTTCTACTGTAACGTAGTTATACGAGTGGAGCCACTTGAGTGTTTTCAACACCACATCGCAGGGATTTTTGGTTTCCATCAGAAAGATAACATCGGGCTTGCGCTTCCTTTGCAACTTCCTCAGCCTCTGGAATGTTATGGGATTCTCCAAACCACAACAGTTCCACCTCAGAATGCCTAAGGAGCCTGATGATGAGGAGGCCGAAAATTTGACTTCTTCCTCCTCATTGCTGGAATCAACTGAATAGGTAGGTTCGTAGAAGCTGTAACGGGGTCAAGTCCAGTAGGAGGGAATGAAACCGCTGAAGCTGGCACTTAATCTCCTGAATTAACGGCTTTAGGCCATACTGCTTCTTCTCCTTTTATCATTCTGACTAGTACATGCGCATCAGATTCCACATAAACCTTTTGATATTGAAAGGCTGACATTGTTTCAATGGCCCATCTGATTGCTTCAGCTTCAGCATCTATCGCTGTCCCCACGTTATGAATTGCTCTTGCGCCCGCCCACATCAAATTCCCTCTATGATCTCTGCTTATCCAACCTGCACCACCAAGACCTGTTTCTCGGTTCCAAGCACCATCTGTGTTACATTTGATCCAATTGGTTGGTGGTGGCCTCCATCTTGAGGGTATTGTTGCTGTGGTAGTCGCTTTCACTACTCTTTTCTCAGCCTCGTTCCCACTCTGCCATTCCAATGCATCCTCTTGCGCCTTCTGTATAATGCTCAGAGCATCATATTCTCTTCCCTTATATATCAACTCATTGCGGTCCGAAACTTACGACGACCATTGTGTATTCAAATTATTTTTATCCATTATTATTTTTCTGTGCTTTTACATATTATTATAATAATAAATATATATATATTTTAACTATTTTATATATAACTAAATTGGTACAATCAAATAAATTAAAACAACAACTCTTATTTATTTACAATTTCTTATGATAAATAAATTTAGCCGTAAAAAATGTTATAAGTCATGTCATCATTTTAATTTGATATCATATTTTAGTGAAAGTTATTGTAAAAAGTGAGTATGTCAAATCACTTTAGAAATAATGGTTTTATAGAAAGATTGTATAAAGTTTTGAAAATCTTGTCTACTAAGGAAAATTATATGATTTTTAAAATAAACTTCAATAATATTTTAGAATTAGTAAAATAATTTATATTTCTATTATTATATTATTTAATGTCATATTTGAATATAGTTGTTTTGATGTTGATTTATGAGTTATCTACCTTATTATAAAAAAATAAAAAAAATATAAATCAACATTAAATATAATCATTCATGTCACATATAATCATATACTATATTTTTATTTATTGTATATCATGTCACATTTTCTTAGTGAAATTGATTGTAAAAAAGATATGTGTCAAATCACATTGCAAATAATAATTAAGAGATTCAGGATATATATTCACATTGGAAATTAAAGGTGTCCGTAGTATAATTATTGCTAGTGCGTTATATTTCAAAATTTAATAATTAAGATTATTCAATAGGAAATACAGATAGTTGCTGGTGTGGCTTATTCTATGTTCTTTGAAAGTTGTACCTTCTACCTCTTTTGGGATTCTTTAGATCTAGAGTATGAGTTTTTTTTTTGCTAACATTTGGTATCTAGACTATGAGTTGTAAGCTATAGACTATAGTTTAGATATACGCAAGTATTTTCTAGATGCAAGTATATAATTTAAATGAATCTTAAACATCTGAATCATTACATAATCTAATTACATCTCAAAAATACATTTTACAGCATCATCTGCATGTAAGTATGTGAGGAAAAGAAACATATATAGCAGAAAGTTTGGATGATGATTTGAATTTAAACTATTAAAAGACTGACCAATATGAAATTATTAGTACTCATTAGTTACGAAAGATGTTGCATAGTCTTTGTTCACTGACGCCTTCATGAAAGAGAATGTCCAACCAATCAATTGAAAAGCTTCATTTGTAACTTTCCATTTTTATCGTATTCTTTATACGTCCATGCAGATCATTCACACAATTGCAATAGACTAAGGAATGGTTTGGTTATAATCCCGGTTTAAAAATATGAACAGAAGTTCAGTGTGGTTATAGAAAAAGATTAATCGAAACTGGACGTTATAGTCTGTACCAGAACAGATGGACCAATGTTGGGCTTATTTATAAGGCTTTAAATTTTATTCAGAGTCCCAATTTTATACATTTCGGTATCAAATCAAAGAAGGATAATGTATTATACCAATTTTAAGTGTACAAATAAGATTATCGTTCTTTGATCTGATATCGAAACGTACAGGTAACTTTATACCAAATTTGTACTCACGACGCAACATCATACACATCACATGATATAACTGTACATGTCAATCAATTAAAGACGCCATCAGATTAAGGATGACTTTTAACTAACGTTTCAGTTTTTGTTCCAGTAATGTAACTTTGTCTATAGTTTTAACCCCGAAAAAAAACCTGTCTTTTGCTATTAGTAACAAGCGCTGCTTCTTAGTCATACGAGATAAGACAGAACACAAGTGAAAAAATACTAGATTTTCGGAGTCTCATAATCAAAGATAAATCTCAGTTGAAGCAACAAGCAAGAAGCAAGAAGTATCATATGAAGATACAACTAAGAGCAGCTGACATCTTTTCGAATGTCTCTTACTTGGGATTCCTGAGGACGATAATGACAGAGTCACCACGGAGAAACATCTTGCTGATGAATCGATCTCTGTTGACGGGAAGAGCTTTCTTCTTTCCTTTCCCAGTTTTAGGCACCTAAAAGAAACCAATAGAGTACCCCGATGTCAGAAACTACAAATGCTATATACAGAAAATATATACCAAAAGAAAAGAATACCTCAGTCCACATTTCTCTGACATTCTCGAGAACCATGTTGCAGTGCCTGTCGAAAGCCCTAACACGGCCAAGGAGTTTCCTGTTATTGCGGCAATTGATCAAGACCTGAGTGTTGTTCTTAACACTCATCATCAGAACAGAAAGCGGCCCCGTGTTGAACTCTTCCTCTTCTGTCTTTCCCTGCTAATCAAGTCAAGTGTACATAAAGTATATCAAGGACGATAACATCAAAACTCGAGTAAATAACTAATACAAGTAGCAATCAAACAACAATGCATTCAAGTCAAGGTTGCCTTCTTAATAACAAAAGGGATCAAACACACACAGAGCTAAATAACCATAACTAAAGATTAAAGCAATCGCAACATTCACACAGCCATAACACTCTATAGATGGATGAAATAAAACCATTCTCAGAACAGTGTGTATCTGCTCGATAGCAGAAGCACAAGAAGATAGAGAACCATAAGAGTAGCGAATTTAATAGCTCTAATCGAGTAGTTCGAGCCCTAAAAAAGCAATACTAGAGCAATGAATGACGGGTGAGATGTTCAGATAATAGAGCTTCGAGAAATCAGTTGACAGAGAGAAGTTACTTACGTTGGTATCCTCTTCCATTGGCCTGCTACTGCAAAGACGAGACAAAAAAAAGCGAGTGTTAGAAAAGAATGAAAAATCTTTAATTGAATTAGCAGACGAAGCGAAGAATCATACCTCATGTTGACTTGGAGTGGGTAATACGAGGAATCGATGAAACAATGAGCAGATCGATGATATTAGGGTTTCTAGAAGCTAAATCACGATCTCGGTTTTTTCCAAATATTTCAGGAGGAAGAAGAATGGGAAGAGAGTCGAAAGCTATGGCGGTTATAACTGGGCTGCTTGTGGAAGGTCCACATACTTATCGGGCCTTACTTGTATTACAATAATGGAACTAAACCCGAAACCTGGAGTGCTAGCCAATAAATATTCACTTACTTAATAAAGAGATCAATGGTATGCAAATTTGACTTATCAACTTTATGATGATTCATCGGTTAATATAAGGGATTATTATAACTTTCAACTTCGAAAAGCATGATTTTTTAAGATCAAAAAAAAACTTGAAACCAAAATGTATAACAAAACTGCATATTATCCTCGAGTGTGCAACATAGATGGTAAGTGAGCATAAAGTTTTGAAACATTCCATGAAATGGCTAAACAAAACATTCATCATCTTCATGGTACGTCTCTGCTTAGTTCATTCGCTGGGCAGCCTCCTTGGCAAGAACCCTCTCCTTAGCTTTGGTCTTGGCTTGAGACTTGGATCCCATTATCCCTCCTCCCCACTTCTTCCTGTACTCCTCGTACTTGTCGTTGAAGTTTGCCTATTCACACCCAAACCAAAAACCAGAACAAACACGTTAATGCTTATAAGTCTCAAGCCGCTCTGAGAAACTTTATGTTTTGACTCATCTATTTCTATTACCTTGATGGCTTCAAGGATTTTGCTGAACTCCATCTTGTCCTCGTTCTTAACAGTGGTCAAGCACAAGCAAGCAGCAGTCTTCTGGTGAACAACCTGCAGTTAGATAAGAAGAAATGAACATCAATCAATGTTTAAGAGTGAAAACGTAACTAATGAAGAGAAAATGCACTGAGAGGCGAATTCTATTACCGTTCCAAGACGAGATTTGCCTTTGACAATGCAGTAAGGAACCTCCATCTTTCTGCACAGTGCAGGTAACCAGACGACCAGCTCGATGGGGTCAACATCATGAGCAATGACAACAAGCTGTGCCTTGTTTTGCTCGATGAGGTAAGTCACGTGGTTGAGCCCGTACTTGACGACAATGGGCTTCTTGGATTCAGAAGGCTTTCCCTCAGCCTCGGCTTGGGCCTTCTTCAAAAGACGATCCTTCTTGGCAGCCTTGTCCTCTGGCCTGTACTTCATAAGAACCTTGAAAAGCTGGGTTGCAAGGTTCTTGTCAAGAGTCTTGGTGAACTGGTTCAAAGCCGGAGGGACCTTGAGCCTCTGCTTAAGGATACGCTTCTGTCTTTGAAGACGGATTGACTTGGGCCATTTGATGTAACGAGTCAAGTCCTTCTTAGGAGGCAAAGCACCACCGATACCGAATTGCTTTGGCCTTCTCTCAAACAATGGATTCGCAACCTTCTCCTGAAAAGAAAGCAAACACAACAAAATCGAAGTAAGCTATCATAGCAACAATAACATCTACTTATAGAGAGAATGAGGATTGCACAACGCTGGTAAAACGATCCAAGGAGAGATGAATAAGAGCATACCGTCTTCTTCTTGGCAACCACTTTCACTCCTCTTTTAGGTGCCTACCAATTACAAAAAAAAAAAAAATGTCCCAGAAATGGAGTTAAGCATCGGAAAACAAAGATGCAACACGATTAGTAAATGAGACCTAAAAGAAGCGAATGGATTCCACAAGACAAGAGTACGAAATCAATCAAAGCCACAATCATCGTGTCCTAACGTATGCTAGTTTCGAGAGACTTAAAGCAACAAACAGATCGAAAACATAAAGAAGTTGAATTAAAGTTGCAAAGAACATACCATTGGTGTTGTCGATTTCTGGGAGCAGACGGCGGAGAGAGCGGTAAAAGACTGATTGACAATTAGGGTTTCATGTTATCACTTGTTTATATAAAGGAACAACTAATTATCTGATATTTACATTTTAGACCCAAATATTATGGTCTTTACAAAATCGACCGGTTCAGCGTGTTTACCAGAGGGTCCGGTATGATCTCCCAAGACAGTAGTAGACACAGTCTTGATGAATGGACTTGTCCTACAACAAAACCAAACACAAACAGAGACATAAGATTGTTTCCGACGTTGTCCGGCGAGTTCAGAGAATGACAACCTGAGAAAAATGGTAATGACGAGAATATGTCATATACGATAAATCCGATATTTCATATTCGACATCTAAAGCTCGAATCTTTCCTATGGAACCTAATCATCCGTGCCACTCATCACAACCTCTCCCCACATTCTCCGATCTCCGTCTACCTCCGTATGCGCCGCCACCGCGTCAATCCAGACTTCCACACGTTCCCCTTTCTCCTCCCTTCTTTCTACGATCCTACCCATCTCCCTCTTGGCCGACGAACCCATGCTCAGATCCTTATCTTCGGTCTCCACGCTGACCCCTTCGTCCGCACTTCTCTCCTCAACATGTACTCTTCCTGCGGCGACTTGGCCTCCGCTCATCGAGTCTTTGATGAGTCAGTCTCGAAGGATTTACCCGCGTGGAACTCGGTGGTGAATGGTTATGCTAAAGCAGGGTTGATCGATTCCGCGCGGAAACTGTTCGACGAAATGCCTGAGAGAAACGTGATCTCGTGGACCTCCTTGATAAACGGGTATGTTACCTGCGGGAGGAACAGAGAAGCGCTTGACTTGTTCCGAGAGATGCAGAAACAAGCTTTCGTCAGACCGAACGAGTTCACTTTGTCGGCTGTGCTCTCCGCGTGTGGGAGATTAGGAGCGCTCGAGCAAGGGGAATGGGTTCATGCTTACGTGGATAAGTACAACGTGGAGATTGACGTCGTCTTAGCTACTTCTCTCATCGACATGTACGCCAAATGTGGGAGTCTCGAGAGAGCGAAACGTGTTTTCGTTTCCTTGGGATACAAGAAAGACGTCAAAGCCTACAGTGCAATGATATGTTGCTTGGCGATGCACGGCTTGACTGAAGAGTGCTTCCAGCTGTTCTCTGAGATGACTAGTAACAACATAATCCCAAACTCTGTGACTTTCGTGGGGGTTCTAGGTGCTTGTGTTCATGGTGGTCTTATAGACGAAGGAAGATCGTACTTTGCGATGATGGTTGAGAGATTCGGCATCACTCCATCGATCCAGCATTATGGATGTATGGTTGATCTCTACGGGAGAGCTGGTTTGATCGAAGAAGCGGAGAGGCTTATAGCGTCTATGCCTATGGAGCCTGATGAACTCATTTGGGGGTCTCTTTTAAGCGGTTCAAGAATGCTTGGGGATGTCAAGACTTGCGAAGCTGCACTCAAGAGACTCATCGAGGTAGATCCCATGAACAGCGGAGCCTATGTGCTTCTGTCAAATGTCTATGCCAAAACAGGGAGGTGGATAGAAGTCAAACGTATCAGACAAGAAATTGAGGTAATACAAAACTACTTCCAAGTCTTTGATAAAACTGCTTAATGGTCTCCGAACTGACTGCAGAATCTTCCAACAGGTGAAAGGTATCAAGAAAGTTCCGGGATGCAGCTCCGTTGAAGTAGATGGCGTGATTCACGAGTTTGTTGTGGGAGACGAGTCTCAAGAAGAGAGCGAAAGTATTTACGCTATGCTCGATGAGGTAATGCAGAGGCTGAGAGAAGAAGCTGGATATGTTTCGGACACCAAAGAGGTTTTGCTTGATCTTGATGAGGAAAGTAAAGTGAAGGCTTTGTCTTACCACAGTGAGAAATTGGCAATAGCGTTCTGTTTGATGAAGACTAGGCCCGGAACTCAGGTGAGGATCATCAAGAACCTCAGAATCTGTGGGGATTGTCATCTTGTGATGAAGATGATCTCGAAGCTATATGGTAGAGAGATTGTTGTAAGAGACTGTAATAGATTTCACCATTTTAAAGACGGATCTTGCTCTTGCAAAGATTATTGGTGATATTAAGTGTTGCACCAATGTTTAGCAAAGAATCCTACCCTTGTTTTATTCTCATTTCTCATACTTATCTATCAATTTTGGAGGTTTCGAAACCAAGGAAGAAAAAAACGAAATAGCTTTGTGGTAACTAGTAAAATAGTCTCGAATCAGACTGTAAGATTCTCACTTATATATCTTCGATGAACAATGTACAGTTTATACATTAAGGCCATTCAAAAACCAGAGAAGGCATACATACACTCATGAGTTGGGTTTTCAGTAAGAAAAAAAAAATACTAGTTAAGCTACTACAAAGATAAAAAGAGGAACCAAAGCCTGAGTTTCAAAAACATTGCCGGAAAGCAGCACCAGAAATTATTGGTAACCCCGAGAAAGCTCCTCCGGCAGAACAAGACGGCAAAACCTCTTTTTGTAAAATTTGTTATCTACAAAAACAAAAAGGACAACACTGCACCAACAGAAAAAGCAACAAAGGAACCATTAGATTTGGTGTTTTGGGGTAAATATATACAGAAAGAGAAATGTAAATGAATAATTCTTTCTTACCTCCTTAAACTGGAAAAGCCTATCACCCACTACATGAAGATCTACTAGTACTCCAAACTCTTGTAATCTTATTATTTATTCCTTTCTTTGTAATACCCTAACTGGCTTATTTGGAATGAAAACAGTTTAAAATCTGCCCAAAAAAACATCCAACTTAAGTTTCAGCCTAGAGCTTTAACAGAATAAAAAGAATGGTAATCTATGAACCAGAGCTTTTAAAGGGTATACTGACTGACCTGATAATGGGATAACGGCTTTCTCTGTCTTGAGATCGAGAAATAGAGAATCCAGTACCAGAAGTTACACCTTGGTTGCTCTGTATACATACTCCATACATGGTTCTTGGATAATTAGCTGGCGAAGAAGCTTCCTTATTATCTTACCTTACTGATGTTGTTCCTCAGGCAGAATAAGAGAAGCATCTGATGTGAGTCAAATGTCAAGTTGCTTCCTTGGTTTACCAGAACGCTCTTCATAGCAGACTCTGTAAGCGGAACTCTTCATGGATTTGTACAAAATGATTATGGGATCCAAAACAAATGCTCAAAACGCAGGCGGAGCAGCAAGGCAACAGAAGATTTTTTTGCCTCTTCTTCTTCTCACATTTTGCAAATAAGCTGCTTCATTTCAGCTGTCTTTCACCGGTTATTGGCCTTCATTGCAAGCTTCACTAAACGTAGCAACCCCTCCAAGTCTTGAAAGTTATAATCAAGAGTGCTTTTGATAGATAGAATTCCCTCTCCTTGTTGTTGGGCCTCCTCCAGGTTTTCAATGGAAGCTGCTAATGCCACACGTGACTTCCTCGATGCATCCATTGCCAGATTTACGTTCTGAGCCTAAAGAGTATCAACGTTGCAAAGCAAGCGAAGCACACATCAATTTATTTTCCATTTTAACGAACTTGAAATCTAAGTATAGCTGTTGGCAAAGTGAACTTGCAAGAGCAATCAATACACTTACAAATTGAATTAGACGTAAGATATTAGAGCGGTTTTGCGCAGAAACGACGTGGTTCCCAGCAACTAAAGGAGAACTGGTGGCCCTTGAATTGCCAACTCTGTCTACTCCTGCTGGATGGTTCACGTTATCAACATCCGAAGCAGAAGAGGAAGGAGACTCACCTAAAAGGCAGTTGACAAGAAGGTTACAATGTGAAGAATATTTCAAAACATCACCATATCAGACTAGCTTACCTGGAGGAACTATTTGCAAAGAAGTCTGTAATTCATTTCGATATCTATTAGCACTAGTGTAGGAGGAATTAACCACTCTCATATACCCGGCCTCCATGCATTTGTACGCCAGAGCAGCAGCTCCCATCTCTCTAGACTTCTCATACTCACGGGCACAAAATCTATCATGAAAAAAAGAGGTTTTACATTGATTACAAATGGTAAAGAACGTTTTCTTTTTACTCGCAGTTCTAAATTACCCGCAGAGGTGCGCTGTGCTGGTATAAATACTCGTAGATTGGATCATTGTCTCTCCTTGTCTGGCACTCTCGTTACTGCTCATCTCCAAGAGAAAAGCACCATGAAGAAACTTGAGGCAAGCTTGGAAGTAAAGCTCAATGAACTCAAGGTTTGACAAAGATTTCTGCAGCAGCAACAAAAGTAAGACCATGAGAAGAGAATACAAGATCACAATGAGAGATAACACTGCAACTGAATTATGAGAAAAACCTTGAGGCGGTCAGCTCTATGTTTCAAGTCTGTAGCTTCTTTCAAAATATTATGGGCGGTTTGCACAGATGTTACTTCCTTTCGCAAGGGGCTTGGAGAAGGCTCGTTTTTCCTTCTTATCTGTGCCGTTGCCTTTGTCACATCATCAGCTTGGATACTATTATTGCCAGCTGATGGGCCGCGTTCGACTTTCTTACCGGAAGAATCACCTCTAGATGGTGGCCGTGATGGAGAAGCTAGATCTGCTCTGTTACTCCTTTCTGATACTCTTTCAACGTCATAAGGTTTTGGAATGTTCGGTTTCACGACCATGTCTACTCTAGTGTCTGGACTACCATCGTATATCTTCTTTTCAATATGTCTCGGACCATCCCGTGAATCAGACTTAATGCTTTGGTTCTTGTCTTTGGACCGAGAAGAGGAACCTTTTCCTGATTTCTTCGCCAAAGTATCATTGCTACGTCGATGATGATGATCGCTAGATTGCTTTCCTTCACCATGAATATGATCCAATTTTAGTGGTGAATCCTTGTGGCCACCATTCTCTAAATTGGCATCCAGAGAAGGTTCAGCGCGTTCTTTAGCTTTCAAAGATCCTTTATTATCACAAACATCAAGCACGGAATACTCATGGGATCCATGTTTGTCCTTTGTCCTCCGCATTTGCGATCTATCACTCCTGCCTTCACCTTCACCATCATAAGATTCTTCTTTCTTCTTTCTCATAGGTGAGGAAGACACCGAACCAACAGGCGAACATTTAACTTCGTGGGAGCTGTTTCTGGGTTTATGCGAAGAACTAGAAGTGGCGGCAACATGTCCGTACTCTCTTTTCGAATGACTTTTGTTTTTCTTTTCCGACTTTCCACTACCATGAGAAAAACTTGGCTCCTTTTCTTCTTTAAGAACTCGAGCTTTCTTTCGTTCATGGTTTTCGTTCTCACCGTATACCCGAGGAGAACCATGGCTTTCTTTCAGTTTCCTCTTTTTACTGCCCCCTGTGCTATTGCTATTTCCCGTATCTGAAGCTCCTCCTTCCTCTTTTGGCATCTTAGAGGAGTCTCGAGGCTTGTGCTTCTTATCTGCTGACGCGACAGGGACACCACTGTCTGAAGCTCCTCCTTCATCAGGAAACAGAAAACTTTCAATCTTCATTTTCTTAGCCAGCATAGAACTCTCTTCATCTGCATTCCTTTTGTTATTCATCTTCAAGCTCCTCGAGTCATCAGAGTGGTGATCCACTCCCTTTCCTTTCTCTTTCTGTTTACGTTTCTGTCTCTCATCGTCAGCCAAGTCACTAAGTCCATGCGAGTTGTGCATGATTTCATTTCTTGCTGGTGGTAGGATACTCTTCTTGCTCGTTTCTGCAGTTCGAGAAGCTTCTTTAACCATTCCATTCTCCAACTTTTTAAAACCCTTCCTCTTCTTTTTTGTGTTGTCATCTCCTTGATTAAACTGAGGTTTAAGCCCACTCGGATTACTCTGCATTGGAGCCTGGCTGTCAGGTGCAGGAATCTGATACATCGCATACAGAGCTTTCGTTGTTTCATCTTCAGGAACATTGCAATCGTTCATACCAGGGCTGAAACACACATTTTGACAAAGGAAATAAAACACACATTAGGACAACTAGACAATATATCACACCGAAAAAAAAATAATAGAGAATAAATAAAAGAACTCACAGCCAATCAAGCATCTTGCACATCCATTTCTCAGGAAGGACTGGGATGACGCCAAAAGGACGAAGCCGCCACTGTCCACATTTGTCACAAGCAACCCAATTTTCTTCTATGACCACGGGATCACTACCATGTTTGCCGACTAAGGGTCCAGGACCAACATTCTGAGATTCTGTCAGTGGGACTCGAGACTTTTCCGGCATATCTTCTAAGGTCGGAAGTCCCTTTTTAGATACAGGGACATCTTTTATTTCCAAAGAACCATTATGTTCCACTTCTTCCTCAGAGTCCTCCATGTCTCCAAAGAAGTCTTTGTAAGTGTCCTCTGCTTTTTTGCCACCATTATGTGGTTTCAAGGCTGCCATTTCCTTCTTCTCAGCTTGACCATTCATCTTTGTTTCGTAAACAGCAGAGCTTTTATGTGTACTAAACTTCGATGAAGTCTGTGGCTCTCGTTCTATCTGATCAGACTTCTGTTTTCTCGACGAATGTTCTGGCTCCGCTTTATGACCACTTTTCAGGTTTGACGCTTTTGTTTCCTTTTTGACTAATTCAGGAGCTTTGCTTCCTTTGTATTCTTTCCTCGAGCGTCCTGAAGCATCATCATCACCAAAGCTAGTTTTCTTATCTCCCCGAACACTTCCAGCTGAACTAGTCTTTGGATTCTCATGATGCGGCTCAAGATCTTTATGACTTCTCTCTACATCACCCACCATTTCTCCCCTAACAGTGCCATTGTAGTTTTCTTTGGATGCATCAAATAATTTACTACTGCCTCTTTCTTTCTCAGTGGCAGAAGGATATGAAGAGTTTGTTCCCGTTCGCTTCTTGACGGTTTCATCTAACACGCTCTTCTTACTGCGGACATGTGTCTCTGCAGACAAGTTGTTCCTCTCCAACATCTTTCTTTTCTTCTCCACTGATGGATCCTCTCCACCCTTTTGAGGTTCTGGACGGTTCGCCATAGCAGAAGAACTCTCAATGAAAAGCTTGGATGGAGATGTATGCTTATATCCCTTCTCAGGTTTTCCCCTCTCGATGAATCGAATCAGGTCATCGGAGAGAGGAGATAGCAACTGACAGGGATCCACAGGAAGGGAAGTCATAACCTGCATATATAAGAATATATCAACACGATAAGCCTTTCAAAAAAGGAGCCTGTTGCAGTATAGTATATCGAAACAAAAAGAAGGAAACTCTCACATTAAGAATACGAGTGGGAGACTCCAACGGAGAATAACCTTGAAGTTCCCCATTCATCCCTTCACTACCAGAAATACTATCAGGTGACACATCGAGTCCCAGGCCACTGTATATCGCAGCAGCATTCTTTTCTGTAGGTAAATTATCTGATCCCATCTTTATCCGAAGCTTCAGAGAGTTTTGTTTACTGAAGACCCCAGGTTTCTTGGCTGCAGATTCATGTCTAGAACTGGAATTGGGTTTCTTGGCTTTCATTGATTTTTTGGGGATTCTAGAGGAAGCAAGCTCAGATTTCTCCTTTTTAGGAACACTAGAAGAAGTTGCATTACCACTCTGGGACTGAGAGAAGATAAAAGGTTAAGAGACTAAGTATTACGATAGCATTTACAAAACAAAGGTTAGGAAACATATACCTCCCCAAGTAGGATGTTGGGAGATCTAGCCCCTGCAGAACTCTGAGGTTTTGCAGGTGTCTTTGGATAAGACCAAAGAGGGGAACGTTGATAAGTTGGCAAGAAAGAGCCATAGCCACCAAATTTCGCCCCTGTAATGAAATACAAAGGACTAGTTTCACACTTTGTGAAACAAACGAAGAAGAAGAGTTTCTACCACGCATGAACATACCAAGATTCTCAGCAGAAAAATCTCCCTCGAAGTCCTTCTGGAAATGTCCAAGTATGTTTTGAAGCTTGTCGTCCTTTCAAAACAATCAAGAGAAAAAAAAAACAAAACATTGATTACTTGCAAAGATAACGAATTCAAAGACTCAGAGGCGTGTAGGCTTCTATATTAGATACTATTGAAGCAAATCAGAATAGCATCTTGATACATTCTAAGATAACTTATCAAAAGTAAAACTGTAAACAATGGTTTAAACCTTTGTCCACGTATAAAAACTAAACACGCGGTATATGAGCCAAGACTTCAACTGCTTAACAACATGAACGATCTGGGAAAGTGCTCAAGGCGCAAATAAATTGGGGATATCATTGCAGGTTGAATCATACTGAAATTACCAAACCCTAACATTTAAACATACATACCATATCAACCTTGTACGCATCCATGGAATAAAAAACCTAAACACAACAGAAGCAGGCAATCGCAAACTAAAGACTTCCAAAAAGGAGCCAGCCAAGGCTTAAATAGCTTTAACAATCTGGGAAACTGATCTAATCGCAATTAAAGTGGGTCATTCGTTGCAGTTGAATCATAACGAAATTACCAAACCATAACACTTCAAAAGATTGACCGCATACACATCCTTAACATCCCTACCAAAATGAAAGTACGATATAAATTCAAAGAGATTTAAGGTAAGAAAATCAATGTTACAAAAATTGAAATAGGTCTAGGCAATCAATAATTCTCTACAAAACGCCAAATTATCATTTTTTTTTGAAAATTGAAGATAACACAGTAACATTAAGCACTTGGCACAGTTCATAATCCAGTTGTCAATAAGGCAGTAATAAAAGAAAAAACAAAGATTAATCTTACAATGTAAGAGAGATCGTTGTCAGGGTCGAAGCTTGAACCAAAATCGTTAGTGAGATTGTAAGAGCAAGCCTCTCCTTCTTCAAGCTCAGACTCCTCCATATCTCTATCCAAACACCACCAAACCCTAACCCTAGCCCCTTTCTAACACTGCAATCCTCCCTCCCCACACACAATAGCAAAAAAAAAAAAAAAACTATTGCCTACCGATCCACGAAACAGTAAATCCCCAAACTTATAAATATTAGCCCTAGCTATAAATCAAATTCGAAATCCGATCAGGACCCCCTAAATCGAACAGAAAGAGACAAAGTAGAAGTCCCCCCTAGAAAGTGAATTTGATTTTTTGTTCAATTTCGAGGAACGATTGAATCGAAGAGAAACAACAATCTGATCGAAAGAGAGCAGGATTATTTGGGATTTTTTTTTTCACGAAGGAGGGATCAAATGAGTTTTTGGATCTCTGTTCGCTGGGGACAAATCAATTCAGCAAAACCAACCCGAAGAATCTCCCGGGTTTTGTTATAGGGTCAGCCGCGGTTATTTGTTTCCTTTTTTTAATTTATTTTATTTCCATTTTTTCTTCCCTACGTGTTAACAAACATAGAAGGGTAAGATTATGTCCCAGTTCTTTAGTGAAACTTCTTCATCCATGTTTTTCATGATTTTTATTTATATATACCATTTCAAAGAAATAACAGAGAATTTATGTTTGATTTGAATCAAAATCCAAGAAGAGAATTCAATTCACACAATAATATTTCAACAGTTCCAGTTTATGAAATGAAGATTATTGTCAGATAATATTTTTGGAACGTGTTTAGTTACTATGAGTTTTTGTTGTCTCTTCGTTTTTATTTAAAATGTGTTTATTTATAACTTTTTATACATCAATTTATCAATTTTTTTTTTTAAAAATGTTAAATCATTCTCCGAAGAGAATGTGAAAACTCTGACGACCACGCGGTGTAAAAATCTCGTGTGGTGTGAATCCGAATTCTGAGTCCTTTAGAGATTCACAAAACGCTTTGACCACCACATTTATCAAATTTGAGTATAATAATTAACTACTTATTTTTGTAAGAGGAAGCATTTGAATATTGCACAGTTCTCAAGATGATACCGTTTATCGGAAACAAATGACAAATGGAGAAATGCTCGAGAAGTACTAATGGAGAAAAAATTTGATCTTTCTCGAAATTTTGGAAAATAGTGCAAAAAAAATTGGAGGCTGGGCAACGATACATCTAATAGTGAAGGTGTTGATGTATCACAATGGAATAAAGGTAATTGTGTTAAATATATATATATATATATATATATATATATATATATATATATTCCCTCTGTTTCTAACTAAATGTCGTTTTAGAGCAAAATTTTTGTTTTAAAATAAATGTTGTTTTATAATTTCAATGCAAAATTTATTGATTTTTTTATTCTAATCTATTTTCTATTGGTTGAAATCTGGTAAGATGTATTGGTAATGATGTTTTTATCTAGTAAATATATAAAATTAAATATTTTATTAATATGTGTGTCAAAGTCTAAAACGACAAGTAAAATGAAACGGAAGAGTATTGATCTTTTTCGAAATTTGATGTTCCACTTCATCGTCGTAATTAAAACAATATGATCTTTAGTTACTTGTGTGGATGTGAGCTTCACATCACTTGTTGGAAGTTTAAAAGAAAGGCACATCAAACCTCATACCAATGATATAAGGTTGTATCTGAGAGAAGAAAATATGGGAGTTCGATTAAAGTTTTAGGACTATGCTTGATCATCCAAAGTTTGCTGCTATGAACAGTGTTTTACCTATCGACAAGAAGTGGTTTTACACGACAAGAAACACGTAGGTTTATTATCTTCATCCAGTTGAAGAAATATCTGTTGTATCGTACTTGTCACTATATTGGGAAGGGGATGTTAGTACCTATCGACAAGAAGTGGTTTTACACGACAAGAAACACGTAGGTTTATTATCTTCATCCAGTTGAAGAAATATCTGTTGTATCGTACTTGTCACTATATTGGGAAGGGGATGTTAGTATTAGCAGCCATGGCACATCCACGTTTTGATGGGGAAGTAGTGAAAAAAATTTCAAGGAAAAAGGTAATGCAAACAGTTCAAAGAAGAAGTAGAAATCGAACAGACGAAATTATGGAATTGAAGCTAATGACCTCCATCAAAAGAGAATATATAACTGAACGTTAAACTAGAAAAGCTTTGTCAAATCCGTGAAAGATGGCTGCAAGAAGATTTCAGAAAAAAAAAATTTATATCCAACAAAATAATGCACAGACACACTTTGATCTAAGAGATGAAGATTTTCGAGCAGCTGCTTCTCAATATGGTTTTGATATTACACTTGAAATTCGTTTTGATATTAATATATATATATATATATATATATATATATATTTAGAATTTTTTTTTTCAAAAAAAATATGGTTTTGATATTCGTTTAATGTCCGTGTGAATAGGATATTATTGAATTTGCAATTATGCATGCAAAAAAATTATGAAAATATTGTTTTAATGATGAAATTATAAAAATCTTAAGTTTGAAACAAATACAAAATTCCACAGTTAAAGAAAGTTATCGTGAAAATAATCTACCTTCACGTATAAGTTGTGATTGTTTCTAGTTTGTGATTGTATTATCTATAACTTAAGATCATCATTAACGCATGGTTCTTAGTACGTGGTTCTTATATTTTGCTAAGAGTTTCGTCTTAAGAACCTCCGTTAACGATGCTTATTTAAATTTGTATTTGTCATCTTGTTTTATTTTACATAATCTTAACATACTTGCTAAATAGTAATTGACTTCATGGCCCAATGGATAAGGCGCTGGTCTACGAAACCAGAGATTCTGGGTTCGATCCCCAGTGAAGTCGCACTTCTTTTTATCTATTTAACTACTTCCAAAATTTAAAAACCTTCTGAGCCACTCGGAAGCTTCTCTGTTTTGGATACAAGGATCCCATTAAAAACTATTTTCTTGTACAAATAAGCAGCAGCTCCTCGATTTCATCTCCTTCTATTTACAGAAACTCTTGAGCCTTGCCCTTCTCGGGGCTCTTCAGGTTCAATTGTTCTTAGAGCATGAGCATTGGTGAACCCCTCTTTGGGGTTCACCCAATTTTTTTAATATTTTTTCGTGGACCCATGAACAGTTATGAACCCGGATGTACTGTTTTCTGCATTAGTGAACCCGAAGAAGGAGTTCATAGGAATAAAATAATAATATAAATTAAAAAAAAAAAATTCAAATATTCGAAAAAGATGAATAAAATATCAAAACATATAATTAAAATTATTAAAACATTTTATTGAATACATTAAAAGTTCATTACATAAAATGAGAAATCTTAAAACATACATAACTTATTTATTGATCTTCATCACCAAACATTTGCCAAATATTTTCTATTAAATCAGCTTTAAGACGCTGGTGCTTGTCGCCATCTCGAACTTCTCTCCTTATGGCTAACATATCCGGGGTGACATTAACACTATCTCTGCTTCTCGCCTGCGAACTTCTGCTAAACTGTCCTGTCTCAAACTCAGATATATCAATTGGAGCGTATCCATCACGTTCATCCTCTACTATCATATTGTGCAATATGACACAAGCCATCATTACTTTTCCAATCTTTGCCAAGTCCCATTGTAGAGCTGGGTTCCTAACAATTGCAAACCTCGATTGCAATACTCCAAAAGCCCGCTCCACATCTTTTCTGGCGGCTTCTTGCTTTTCTGCAAACTTCTGTGATTTAGGACTTTGAGGAAGTGAGATGGATTGGATAAATGTTGCCCATGGAGGATAAATGCCGTCAGTGAGATAGTAGGCCATACGATACAAGTGGTTGTTGACCTTGAACTTCACTTTAGGTGCTCGACCATGTATGATATCATCAAAAACTGGTGACCGATCAAGAACATTGATATCGTTGAGGGTACCTGGTAAGCCGAAAAATGCGTGCCATATCCAAAGATCTTGTGATGCCACGGCTTCTAAGACAATTGTCGGTTTTCCCAAACCACGTGTGAACTGACCTTTCCAAGCTGTTGGGCAGTTTTTCCACTCCCAATGCATGCAGTCGATGCTGTCTATCATCCCCGGAAAACCCCGTACCTTTCCAACATCGAGTAAACGTTGAAGATCCTCAGCTGTGGGTCTTCGTAGATACTCATCTCCAAAGCATTGAATTATTGCTTCAGTGAATTTTGCCAAACACAATCGTAATGTATTGTCAGCCATCCGGAGATATTCGTCATATGTATCTCCCGACTGACCATATGCAAGCATACGCATCGCTCCCGTACACTTTTGCAGTGGAGATAGACTGTTCCTTCCTGTAGCGTCTTTACCTTGCTGAAAGTATGGAAATTCAGTACTTACACGCTCGACAATGCGAAGGAACAATGGCTTGTTCATTCGAAAACGCCTCCTAAATTGTTCTGTTGTATATGTAGGGTTTCCCGAGAAATAATCGTTGACAAGCTGAATGTGGCCTTGTTCCCGATCTCTTTCGATAAAAGTCCGTCTTTTGGACTTCTTGGGTTGAGAATAAAGCACTGAGTCGATGAAATTATCAATTACTTCAAGCATTGATTAAACGTGTTTAAGTTTAGTGTGTGTGTTTGTTGTGTGTGTTTTAATAGCACTGATACCATTTAATGAACATCAAATCAATTTTAAAAACTCAACTACACCGATTAGATACACAACCATACACTACCATTCACTACCATTCAATACGCAACTACCTATAATCAAGAGTGGTTAAAGCTAAGCTACGCTTACTCTACCTAGCTACGAGTGTACAGAAAGGTTACCTTTCGTTTTCAGTCGAAGCAAACCTTCTCCAACACCTCAACCTGCACAGAGAGGTTATAGACCTGCCCAGTGAGGTTATCAACCTCCCGAGTGAGGTCTTTAACCTCTCCCTGTAAATGGAAAAACAATAAAACACAGTGTTAAAAACTATTGAATTTATGGAAAAAAAAATTCATGTCGAGAAACAATACCTCCAGTCTTCGAATCTTGTAAGTGAGCTCCGGCACCGAGTTTACCACCACCTCCAGGTCGGTAAGACGCTTTGTGAGGCGTTCTAGCTGCTCCTGGACTCCTATCACCCAAGGCTGACGAAAATGCATCCCATCAGCCTTGGTAAGAAGACAAAAAAGCATGAGTTAGAGACGTTTCATATAAAAAAAATCACTGATCAGCATTGACAACGAAGAAGACCTTACCTCGTAGTTCTTGCAGGTGAAGAACCGCTTCCCAGGATTGGTGTCATACTCATCCTTCGCACGCACCTCGTGAATAATACTCCCACCACAGGGACACCTCGTCGGAATCCCGTACTGACTATCAACCACGTATGAGAGCATGTCGATGTACTCCTTGTTCCTCTTTCTATCTCTTATCTCGTCTGCAGGCTCCATCTGTTTCATGATAAAAAAAATTAAGAACAACATAACATGAGCATGAGTTCGATTTATGATCCCTAAATCGATTCTAGGAATCCATGTAAAACCCTAACTAGATACTACAAACTACGATTAAGAACGAAAACCCGAAAATTAAAACATTGAAATTACAAAATCGAAATACCCTAATTACATATTCAATCGAATAGAAACCCGGTTAATAAAAGAATACAGAAACCGATTTGATACCAGAAGCCGATTTCAAACCAGATACCGAAACCCCCTTTTCGATTTAGAACCCTAACCCGAAACCACCAAAATCGATTTTACAATATCACAAAACCCTAACTAGAAACTCAATCGATTAGAATTAAGGTTAATCAAAGAACCCAGAAGCATAATTGAAACCAGAATCTGAAACCCCCTTTTCGATTTAGAACCCTAACCCGAAACCACCAAAATCGATTTTACAATATCACAAAACACTAACTAGAAACTCAATCGATTAGAATTAAGGTTAATCAAAGAACCCAGAAGCATAATTGAAACCAGAATCCGAAACCCCCTTTTCGATTTAGAACCCTAAACCTGAAACCCCCAAATCGAATTTACAAAATCGATTAACCCTAACTACAAACTCAATCGATTACAGAAGCTGTTAAAATGGATTTGAAACCAGAAATCGAATCCCCCTATACGATTTCGAACCCTAACCCGAAACCCCCAAATCGTATTTACGAAACCTCAAACGTTATCGACCCAGAACCGTTTCAATCAAACGGTGAATCCATCCACAAACTAACCTCAGATCGTCTCCGAGGCAGTTAAGGGACAGATTTGATCGATTTGGGGGTTGGATCTCGCGTCGCACGAGAATCGCCGCAGAGAAAATAAACCCTAGGTGTCGAGAAGAAAAGAGAAAATGAGAGAAAGCACTCGAATCCCCTATTTTTCTCCGTCTACACGCGGATTCGGCTCCCCACTCATGTTGCGACGCGTGGCATGATACCGTCTCATACGGGTTCACGAGCAAGAGACGGATCACACGGAAAAACCCAATTAAAACTTATTTTTAATCAGTTGGGCCTATGAAACCGAGCCCGTGATCCTCTCTTGAACCCGCGATGCGGGTGCTCTTAGTTGCCTTCCCCTTCACTTACCTCGATTGAACATGAGATTGTACAATAGCACATCGTCTTTTGTATGTTGGAATGGTAAGATTTCAATTTACAGGCAGCTTGAGCAAGAAGATGAAACTGTGCTCAATGTTCATAGAACACAAAGTTCACTGCTCAAGAGTTTCGTGAAGCAAAATATACCGAGAATTGGCTAAGTGATTCTAAGCTTTTGAGCATGAAATATGGCGATTTAAACGATTTCTTCCTTGAGCAAACCTTTTCTCTATTAATTATGAATAAGCATTGCTGATGCATTTTTTCAGCTTACATAATATGGTAATTAATTGATATAGCACTAGGGTTGTGTTACTACACACTTGCACTTGTTCAAAACATAATAATAGTGCATGCATGGTGGAAACCCAAAAAAGGCAAAACAAGTATGTATATATATTCTTCTCATCATTTGGACTTAAACCCATATGGCTCCAGCTCTTTTTAGCAATGCGGCTAATTGGTTCTTGACTTGGAGAGTCATAACCTGGTTAGCCCCACCTATAAACTGTTCTCCTATGAACACAGCTGGTACACTCGGCTTACACCCCATCTGTTTCAATGCTTTCTCCATCTCCTGGCCGTTTGACAGCTGGTCAAGCTCGTACACTGTCATCTTTGCCCCAAATCCTGAGATCAGCGTTTGAATTGAATGACTCATGCAGCAAGTGCTTTTGGTAAATATCACCACTGGTTTGTCAGCAACTAAACTTCTAATGCTTTCCATTGAATGTATGACTTGATTGTAAGAGGATATGTATGTTTGTTTTTGCTTTGATGTTATACGAAGTAGGTAAAGCTAATTTATAGAGTTGGATGGAGAAGGATAAGATTGCATAAAACAAATCTTTTACGTCTTTTTGTTCCTTCCCCATGTGTTGTGCCCTTTGGCGTTTGCTAAAAACTGCATGAGGTTTAGATTCTTTCCTTTTCAATATCAGAAGCAAGTGGCATATACAGTCATGAGAATTATTTTTTAATCTAAACATGGAAATATACTTGCCCTATGGTTTAGTAGTGATCCACGGATCCAAGAAGGTGTGTAACAGTGTGATTATGTATGCTCTATGTTGCTTTTTTTTTATGTTGCAATATCTTTTTCTTTTGGTGCATCCACTGAAGTGGAGATTGGATTATGGTTTATCCAGTTAGATTCCCCCAGGCTCGAAAGAAACGGAAAGCAAGAAAGAAAGAAAAAAGGAGTATTGTCTTTGAGGTACTTTTTATGTTTGTGTGACGTGGAGTCTAGAGAGCAATAGAGACGTAAGATATTGCTTTTAGCTTTTACAGTAATCCTTCAGAACCATTTTTCAAGTTGTGTATCCACAAACTTCTGAATGTGAGCGTTTGGCTTCTTTGTTGAGACACAAGAATAAGAATACATGTTCATTGCAGTAGAATTGAACAGGAAGGCATGATTCTCAGATTTGGAAATCCACAGAAATGAGGAATCTATGGCAGATTCGGCGATAAGGCCATGTGTCGATTTTATTCACCATGATTGATTTAGCTAGCACACTTGTTGGTGATAGGAAAATATCTCGAGATTCGAATGGAACAAGTTGTGTACGATAATATTCTCTTCCAGATCTCTACAACATGTCTACCAAGATATCTAAAGGTAATCATAACATATTTCCTTGCGGAGTTGCTACAATCATGTTCTGTAATGAATACCTGGAATTGAATTAGAATTCGCCTTGGAAAATTGAAGTTATTCCTTGAAAGCCAAGAAACATTAACGAAAAATAGAATTTCAGTAAATCATGAAACTTTGAGAGAAAGACAATCTACATCAACAGGTGATACGATAATATGAGGCTCGAGTCATTGCCTGGTTAATACTCTTTTTCCCATATCAACATCCATAAAGTAACGGGATGAAAATATGTTATGTGCTCTCTCGTGTATCATGTATGCAGCAGCCATTCTGGTACGTGTAAGTAGATACACCTGCCCGAGTGATTTGGCAAGCTGGCTGTGTATTGCTCGGTAAAGGCAATGCCCATGTCGTTTGTGGAAAATTTTGATAATGTGTTCTTCCACTTGCTTCTTCTATGCGTTTTGTTCATTTTTGCTTCCATTTCCAGCAGCATTTCTCCTCAGACTCCGACTCCTTGTTTCTGTAGTTGTTTGATCTCACGCCTACAATAAAACGGCATCATCATGGTCAACAACAACACACATAATAATAAATCGAGTAAGAACATTGTCAAATCGCCGAAGCGGACACAAAACTGAAACATCTATTCCAGAATGAGAGAAAAACTAATGGTGGTGTTATCGGCGCCTGGCAAGCATCTAAGAAACTAAATTACAAGTAGTAATATTTAGGGCATCATTATCCGTTGTTCTTAGAATGATGTCCTTAGGATTTTTTATTGTTATTTTTAGATTAGGACATTTTTAAAAACAATGTTAAGAATGATGTCTATTATCCATTGTCCTTAAAATGATGTCCTTGCAATAACATGAAACATAAGAACAAGAACATGAAACATAAAGAACAAGGTAGCACAAGAACATGAAACACAAGAACATGAAACATAAGAACAAGTTACATACAACGACATTTAACAAAACAGTACCTTCAATTTCTCACATAAGCTTATTTCATCCTCAAATTTCTCACACAACCAGAAACTGTTTTAGTTCTGGTCCGGGAGCTGACGTTCCAGAAGGGACAGTGTATGCTCCTGCCTGAGACAATAACACCACGAAGAAGGGAAGGAGGAGCTTTTCAGCAAGTTCGCATGATTACATTTATCATGAGCAGAAACAGACACACCAACGAAAGATGTACACAACTTGTAATTCCTTCCTTCCACGATAATGGCACATCTTGCAATTCACGAGAGATGTACACAAGTTGCAATTCCTGCCCAGTTTCTTTAGGTGGCATAGCACCCAGTTTTTCCATCGCTTCTTCAGGTAGCATAGCACCCAGTTTCTGCCATGCTTTCCTGAAAGAGAAGAAGAAGATCAATGGAAACTTCCATGTTCCAATCAATGAAAATTCACTCTTACAAACAAAGTTCAATCACCATACAACAATCAAAACCTTGCTCCAATGAAACCACATGATCTCCACCACAAAGGCATAAATGCTAATTAAGGTGATATCAAGATACACTCAAGAACATAATTCATCTCAAGTAAAACAACAAAGAAACCAAACAATTAAAAAAAATCTAGAAGATATGTAAAATAGAGAGAGATACCACTTGGCACGAGTAATCCCTTCCTCACAACCTCGTAATCATCTTGCTCCCTGAGAGAGCCAAACAAAAAAGAAGAAAAGCTTGAAACTTTTAACCAAAAACATCATCATCAACAACATATACAAAACTAACGAAGCAATTCTTCTCAAACAGATCAAAAATCAAACTTAGAATCAACAAATCATGAATGAACAGAGCTATAGCTAAAAAAATCAAATCATATACAAATGAAAGATCTCAAATCGACATCAAACCCAATACGCATGAGGGCTAAAGCAAATCGAAAAGGAGAGAACTTTAGGATTTAGAGTGGAAGCGATGAAGGCAGGCGGCACGACGACGGTACGGATTAGGCGGTGGTGCTCCGATATCTCCTCTTCATCGGATTCGAGTCCGGTCCCGTAGAATTCGTCATCATCATCGTTATCATCGACAACACCGTTGTCTTCGTCGAACCCCTCCCGTTTTTTTCATCGCCCACTCCGATCTTGACACGTTTCGCCTTAGGACAAAAAAAATGCTTCTTAGTTTAGATGCATTTCCCTTATTTCTTATCCTTTCTGATTTAAATTAATTCAGAAAATACCTAAGATATATCCTAAGATATACCAATAATGTTGCCCTTATTACTAAGAAACTCACATTAGTATCTTCACGACATGAAGCAGCGGTAAAGACAATGAAAGAGTAGGAGGGTCAGTTGACCCCTATCAAATTTTAAATTGTTTAATGTAATCCATAACTTTAGTAAATATTGAATAATTAGTTTATTATTAATGGTTTGGCCTTCTTGTTTGTTGTGAAATCTCTAATAATTTTATACAAATATGATTTGACCCTATTAAATTATGTTTCTACCTTGGTTTTTTTTTGCTTAAATGTTTCTACATTCGTCATCGGCTAGAGGTGTTGATTCCGACTGTTACACTAATTTTCTTATCGCAGATTTTTTCCATGTCAAAGATGACGCACGAAACAGCCACCCACCAAATCTCTGTTTTTTTCTCTTTACATACACTTATGTCTATGATATTGAAAACTATTATGGTGTAAATCTCTAACTAAGCCACTTTGAAACATAATGTATCAGACCTTATTAATTGTTGTTTAGTTATAAAGCGCAATGCATATACATTTAGTTAGCCCTGTTACAAAATTCATGCAACTATCTATACCAATTATTACTGTAGATAGATTTTGTTGTCCACTTAGCCAGTAAGAAATTATTTGTATACAATTGGCTTTGTCATTTATTTCTTCTCAGGTCCTTTGACCTTTTTAATATGATAATCACAATTGATTATATTATATCATTCATATAAAAGTGTATATCAAATGCATCAAGTATCCCCTATTTGTTAATGGCACATCACCCAAGATTGTTAACCTTCCATGTTTCCACTGCAACTTAAACAAAAGGAATAAAATATAACTATATAAATTAATGTTTTGGTTATGTGATACTGCTGCTAGCCACGGACCCAAAGTGATATAAGAGCAACCTTAAGTACTCTCAATTATTTTTATAACACGGTATATAATACATGATAAACAGTCTCTATCAGATAAAATCATAAGGGGGTAAGCATTTTTCCTTCTCCAGATTATATCGCAAAGAACTTAGCCCTTTTCTAGAAATTCTGTTTTGGGGGACATTTCAGTTAAAATATATTTCGAGTGGGATAATCAGTTAAATATTTATTCAGTATATACAAAAAATCATCCAAAATCTTACCACAATAACCATTATAAATAACAGTTGATCCAAGCATATGAACAACACAACCCAAGCCTTCTTCATTCCAAAACAAGAGAAACTCTAGTACAAGTACAAGTACAAGTACAAGTTCATTACTAGCTTTTCTTGATCAATATCGCAAATGGACAGAAAGAGATTTGTCGTCGAAGAAAGCAGCAGTCATATTCAAAAGAGCTCATGTTGTATGTGCCATAGCATCAAGACACTATTCTACGAACTAGGAGCTAGTCCGACGGTCCATGAGCTCAATAAGGACCCCGAAGGCCGTGAAATGGAGCGGGCCCTGCGTACGCTCGGCTCATCAAACCCGGGGGTTCCAGCTGTTTTTATCGGAGGAAGGTACATCGGGTCAGCCAAAGACATCACCTCATTCCACGTCGACGGTTCGCTCAAACAGATGCTTAAAGACGCTAAGGCCATATGGTTGTAGCTTTCCAACCATCGTGCATATATGTATACATAGTAACATATACATGATATCAAGAATAAATTAATGTGTTAAAACACACATATTATACGTATATAGATTATCTGGAGGATGATGCATATATGATATATGTATTAAAATGCTTTGATTCCTTCCCATGGGGGTTATTTTATAATAAGTATACACATTTATATGTAACTTGCATTAGACGGAAGAAAAGACAAGTGTACCTCTATGAGCAACTGTGTAGCACTGTAGTGTTAATTTTTCACGTACTTAAGCCATATATATGATGAGTGCATCATTTAAATTTGTTAAAACGCTACTCAGTTGATATTGTTTTTTTTTGGTAAAAATGTAAAGATTTCATTACCAATTTTCGAGTTTTTGACAGAAGTACGATGGTAACATAAAGCGAAAAATAAAGAAAAGAAGCTAAACAACAGCCCAAACAAGTCTAAACGAAAACTGACACAGCAAGTCGAGCCGCTAGAATTGGTCTCAACCAATCCGCACCTACCACTTGCCGTAAAAAATAGAGCCACAGTTATAGCGAGAGATGAAATCCGGTAATATTGTTATTATTATTGTGCAAACGAATAATATAAAACAGACGATCGAGATATAGTGTATGATAGATCGATGAATTGACAAGACAAGAGATGATTATCACGTAGATGAGTACGTCTATAGGATCCCTTATCTTCAGTGAATGGACAAAAAGAGAGAATCTTTAATTTACCCTTGAAAAGCTTCACCCACAAGGCACAGGAATACAGAACTACACTAAATAAACATTTGGTCAGTGCGAAAATTCACGTCACAATACCGTATTTTTTTGTAGTTTTTATCTTTTCTGTTGTTAAATATCTAGTATAAGCTCGATTTCATAAATCTACATATTGATCAGAATACGTTTTTCCAATATATTTTTTCTATAACCACTAAAATTAGGTCGCTGAGTTGAATATGTAATACACTAATACTGTATGTACAATTTCAGGTAAAAACTATTTTGCAAGACTGATCACATTTTTTAAGATTTTTTTGGCAGTTAAGTAATGGCTTTAAGTTCTATAGTGGCGGTCCGTGGCATAAGCAAGCTAAGTAATGGCTTTAAGTTATATATTTTATTTGTTTTATATTCACCTTTAAGTTATCTGCAGAAAAATTAGAAACCTATCCTATATATAGTTTTTTTCCTAACACGAATTTCAACTTTTTCCATAGCTTACTAGAAATTCGATCTTACTTCCTCTATAGAGAATCATGTTTTAAAAAGGGTCTTTCACTCTTTCATACTATATATATGTTTTACAAATATCATGTTTTTTTTAAAAGGGCTTTTCAAAAAAAATCATGTTGTTAAATGGTTTAAGTAGTACTAGATCATGACCCGCCTTTGAAAAGACGGGTATATTTTTCGTTTTACATTTTCTTATAAATTTAATTTTTATATTTGTGCTTTCTTTGTAATCATATTTGTGTAAAATATTTTTCATAAATTAATAATAAATTTTAATAATTGTTTTAAAATAGTTGGATTGAACATACAGTAGAACCTCTATAAATTAATAATCGGTAAATTAATAATCTTTACAAATTAGTAAATTTTGCATGTCCCAACTTGGACCGGTGTAAAATATGACACAAATTGATAAAATAATAAGATAGTAATATTTTCAAGATTCCCAACTAAATATATAGTCCCATTAAAATCATAAATTAATAATCTATCTATATTTTTTATATAAGTACAAACTCAACATTATATTGTTGGTTTTAAATTCACAATGAAAATATCTCTTTTTTTAATATTTGTATATTATTGTTAATATTTAGTAAAATTATATCCAAAACCACGTAACAATTCTATGAAACATGAAAATATATATCATTCATGTCAAATTTCTAATTTTTTTAAAAAATATGAATATACATTAAAATCAAATATTTTCTTATTTTATAAATAAAAAACTCACAAATTAAAAAATCTAAATAAGTAAACTTTTGTAAATTAATATCTCTATAAATTAATAAAATTTCAAAGTCTCAATATTATTAATTTATAAAAGGTTTTACTGTATATTAATAGATCATGTTTCTAAATTAATAGAATAGATAACCAATTTATTTGGAAGATAATTATGTAAAAAAATAACAAATACCCTACTATCAAGTTTCACAATTACCATCTTCACCCAAAAATATATGAAATAAATTTGGACGAAAGTTCCATAAAAATTTTGAAATAAAAAGTAAAAAAAATTGCACAATACTCTAACGTACATATATGATAGTAACACTATGTTTATGAAGGTAGTTAATGGTTAATAGTCAATTAAGGAAATACATTAATAAAAAAAAAAATTGGACGTTTGCTAAGATTTAGGAAATACATTAGTTAATAGTCAATTAAGGAAAACATTAAAAATAATTAGATATAAGTTATTAATTATTCCAATGGCAATCTCTTGTAATTATTTAGAAAAACTTAGGGCTAATTCCAACTTGTACTTCAATTTTAATAGATTAGATTTATGAGTGTAATTAAATAGCGCAATTTATAATCTCTATTAGGGCATGCGAAAATGTTGGACGGGTCCTGGTCTGGAAGAGAGACGGCAAGAGCAGAATCAAGCATGATCGTGTAAGAGCCAGATAGACGAAGAATACGTCTTTACGTAAGCTGGTGGAAGGAGACGATTAGTGAACGAATAATCACTACCTATCTATCTATATTATTAAACTTGAAGTATTGTTTGAAAACTTAAATAACATTTTTAATAAAATTTGTTTAGAAATATGGATAGTAGTAGAAACTGATATTTGTCTATTTTTAAGTGATTTTGAACAGATTTTCATTATATTTCTAATCAATTATAACCATTTCATATAATATATTTACTAAATAAATAAGCATTATTTATTACAGAACCACAAAACAAAACTTAATTGTTTTCAATATTTTCTTTAAACTTTTACATTCATTTGTCACCTTTTTAACCACTTTGTTAATTATATTTACCATAATATTTTGCAGTATTTATTTACATATTAAGTATAATAATTTTACATATTTGAATGAAATTACTCTATCTGTGACAAAATTTCAAAATGGTTTAACAATTTTTTTTATTTTTTATATAATCAGTTAGACATTCGAGTACTTGTTCAGCTACGAGTTATTTTTTTCGGGTATCAAGTTTTTTGAGTTTTGAAACTAAATTTATTCGGATATAATAAATTTTTATGTGAGATTTCAAATCGATCTTGCCAAGTCAATATGAATTCAATTTTGATATATACAAATATCCAAAAACTAATGTATTTGAGGCTGGTTCAGATATTTTTACTAAAAATAATAATATTAACTGATCCAGTTTATGTATTTTGAATTCAAAGTAAACTTAACCAAAAAAAATAGTCAAAAGTAACTATATTACCTTTTTTATTTGGATTCGTTTCTAATGAATAAAAACTTAAACATATTCAAATATTTATTCAATTAATTTATATTATGACATATATAAAATATATAATATTAATCATGAAAAACAAGTAAAAATTAACATCCGTAATGTGAGGATCAAACTCTGGTATACATGTAAAGTTGATATATATGCATAATCACCGAAAGCTCGAATCCTATTTTTGTCTATCAGACCATCATTTTCCCAAGTCCTTAATACAAAGTCCTTAAATACAAATATGTGTAAGTATATATTATACTCCCTCCGTCCCACTTTAAGTGGTGTTTAAGAATTTTTATTTTGTTCCAAAATAATTGATATTCTCAATTTTCTAGACAAAATTTAATGTTGATTAAATTTTATAGCTAATTACAAAACGTGTCTATTATTTATCATCAGAGAGTCGAGTCTCTTAAGACCATCCGCATCAAAAACAAATCAACTATAGTATTTTACCAAATAATAATATTTTAGTTAAAAAAATCTTCTAAAATTTTGAAAAACTCGTGCAAAGGCATGAGCTTTTCAAACCGTTAAGATGCGCCGTGCATATTAAAATATATTTTCTTGAGAATTTTTATTTGAGAGATTTCTGACGTAAAATTTTAAATATGGAAGTCTCTGAATGATAAATACAACAAGAAGAAGAAAAAAATATGAATATAGAAATTATAGGGACAATTGTGGTAATGTCAAATAAACTTTAATGGTGAGTGTCTGGCATCAACTTCAACCAAGCTAGCTATCCCTTTAGGCTATGGGATAGAAGTTTACGTATTTGCATCATTGCATGTATGGTCGACATATGGGGGATAGAAGTCTCTCTAGTCTACAAGTTCTAACAAACTTACCTGATTTAACTGCTGCTTCCTTTTACGTGATTAATATAAGTAGTAATCTTAATTAATCTTTCATTATCAAAGGGATTCGTCGTAAAAAGAGCCGGACACATACATGTGACTATGTGAGCATGCACGCGAACAAGCATGTATCGTTCACTCGTTTGCATTGATCCACTATGTACTGTTCACTTATCTCAGACATAAATATTCCATGTCATTACAGTGTACGCAAACAACCTCTCGAATCGTATGCTTAGTTAATTATGATTTATGATCGTTGCATTCTTCAGTAATATAGATGCCAAATGAATCATTTTACATAATTTTTCCCTCTTGTACGTCCAAACAGAACATATTAAAAAGGTGTTTTCTCGCAAAGCCGCTTTAGTTCTTCGAAGGGAATCTGTTTTTTTCCCTTTAACAAAACTATATTTGAAAGGGAAAAAAATAAAGAAGACCAAACCAAAAGATCTTGCACTATCTTGCCTTCCTATAAAAAGCCCTAGAAGGTCATCGAGTTTTCAAACGAACAAAGAAACATAACTCAAAACTAAAGATACATAGTATCTTGACCGTTATATAGGAGCCGCAAGATCAGAATCTGATCATGGACAAGGTGATGAGAATGTCATCAGGAAAAGGAGTTGTGATCTTCACCAAAAACTCATGCTGTCTTTGCTATGCCGTGCAGATACTTTTCCGTGACCTTAGGGTTCAACCAACAATCCACGAGATTGACAACGATCCTGACTGCCTCGAGATCGAGAAGGCCTTAGTCCGTCTTGGCTGCCCCAACGCAGTTCCTGCTGTTTTTGTGAGTGGTAAGCTGGTGGGTTCTACCAATGAAGTCATGTCGCTTCACCTAAGTGGCTCGCTCGTTCCGTTGATCAAGCCGTATCAGTTATTTCATAACTAGTAATAAATGGGTCCTTAAGAAAAAAGAAAGATAATTGTTGTATGTTGAGATTGGATAGTAAATAATGATGGAAAGATAACACTTAAATGTGTACCATGTTCTTATATATAAGCTAATTTTACATTTTGTTTCGCTCATGCCCAAGAAATTAATTATATAGCTTTGTATTTCCCAGCTTAACTAATCAGTGATGTACTGCTATGTTATCTATAGTAATGGAGCAAATTATGGTTATCATATGTAATATTTGTCTTATTATATATAAGTAATTTAAAATAGAATCCTTTAGCTTTGTGATACAATTGAAGTGATTAATTCACCTCATTTTAAAGTGCTACAATTATCCAATTCTCTGAATGGTTTTCATGAGAACACTAAGATCGAATAAAATGATACAATATAGTAAGTTTATATATCACATGAAAAAATCAGGAAAGTATATAAAGCAAAATCCTAAAGCAAGATAAATATAGTTTTTTGTACAATGTATTAGTCTGAAGATAGTTTTTGTAGAAGTTTTGGGGCATAATGCAAGTATCTAACTAAACAAGAGATCAACGTCTAAAATAAACAAAAAGACCGGCAGTCTCTTCAATTTTTATCAGTGGATAATTAATTCAGAAATAGGGGACACATTTTCCTTTAAGAAGTAATCTAAAAGATGAAAGTTTGAACTACTATTAACTATGAAATGTGTATGTTTTATTAATGGTAAGGTTGTTAGTAGCCGATAAACACAAAGGAGTGTCTAAGAACAGAAAATATGAATGTATTGAGATTATAGTTTAGTTATGGAGAAGAGTTGTATCTTTTTCTTTTAGATTGTCTTCCTCCTTTTATAAATCTTAGAGCAACTCCAACGGTAAAACTCTATTGGCTCGATAACCCATATATTTTTTATATTATTTTATTATTTGTTTTTTCAATTTAAAAAAAGAAGGAGAAAAAAAAGGAAGAGGCCAATCACATGCTTCAGACCATGCATACAGTAACGTTTCTGCAGAGAATTGATCCTTAGCTAGCGTATTTGTTGGCACCAAAACCAAAAAAAGTAGGACCTACACCATTTTATAATAATTTTTTTTGAGCTAAGGATTCATATGTTTTCACCGTTGGAGTTGGTCTTAGAAACGGATCTTAACGGTGGTGTGGATCTAACATTTTTATGGTGGTCTTTAATTCCTTTGATTTCTTTACATTTTATTTTGACTCGCCGAGTTCGCCGTATAAAATTCTTCCACCTCAGAGTGTATCTTTGACGTTCATGGGTTTATCGTTTCTTTGTGAGCCTTAGCGATGCTTGATCGGGACTCTATTGCGTCTAGGCTAAAGTCCCTGATCGGGTCTGGAGCGGGATGAAATCCGATTCCAACAATCAGTATTGTTACTTTATATATTTGAGCTGAGGAAACAAACGTGTCTAGGGAATTATGATATAGATCTTATAACCAGATATAGACTTTTTGCCGTGCCATAAGAAGGTCTATGCTATATCAACATCTTAAACTGATGTGAGAAATAAATGACTGATACTAGAAATACTTGTTAGTTTTAGGAACACTTTAGACTCTATGTTCACTTCATATCACGATAACATAGCATAGATACAAATCCAATTTCGTCCGCAACCGCAAAATACTATATCATGAATCTGATAATGTTGAATTGCTCTTATACTCCCAAAAAAAGAAAAAAAAATGTTTGTTAATTAGAGTCGGACACAAAAACATAAACAAACAAAATTAGGTGTATTTTGTAAATTAAGAAACTGCATAAGTTGTAATCATCTTTGCATGATAATTGGAGGGGAGATACTGTGTGTGCTTACTTACTTTCCGAGTTCATTAGGGATCTTTTGAGGGAGAATCTAAACGGTACTAAAGGGACGTGTAAAAACTATCTTAACTTTCTGTCTTTATCAATAGGATCCAAAGATTCTTAACTTTGAGAAATGCATTCCCAATGATCTAATCATATGCATCATCATCACTTTTGAGGATTCTAGTTTGTTCTAAGCTGAGCATCCCAACTTTTTAAAAGAAAAATCGACACTAGTTAACAGGTTGCATTAAGAAGGATTCTATATATATATAACAAATCATATTTTATTTGGTTTATATCTATTTTTTGACATCTTTGGTTTATATGTTATCTAAAAAACATGAATAAGATTAAGAAGGAGCTGATGGTAACGGAACACAAAGCTGACTTGTGGGTGGTGCTACGTACTGCTAGTCTCCTCCACTCAATGAGACACAGATTATGCATTTCCCAAAGACAGAGACTTTCGAAGAATCCTATTCGGTTTGATCTTTGCTCTCATTTTTCTCTTTCTCAATATAACTCTCCTCCCTGTTGGGCACCATTTTTAGACCTCAAAATAACAATTTCATTGTCATGACTTGTAGAATCTGTAGGTGAGAGGTGTTATGAAACTTGTGCTACATAGAAAGCCGATCTTATTTAGTTTAATAAACTGTATTAACTTAATCTTATTGGTGGTGTACTAATTTTTGAATTTCTTTCATTGCCAAGAGCTGTGGTACGTACCTCTTTAACAAGTTGCATTTGTTGGGATTCTGTTCAAAAAGATACATTGGTGGTGTGGTGTGTGTAAGATTTGGACTTGTCCCCATCAACTGTGCTCTAGGACCATAAGAAGCTATTCCACTAGTGATACTTGTAGTGTACGATCTATGAATTTGTTGATCCAGATATTGTAGCCCAAGTCTCTTGAATGTCTAGTAACATACACTCAACATTTCTAGCGTTGAGTGAAATTTGAGAACATTTCTACTGATTTTAGAAAACCGGTTGACAATGATGTGTTATGTTATTACAAGCTTTAATCCAATTTCAAATGCTGCAGTAAGCTGTTAAAACACGATGTACTAACTCAAAACAAGATTGTTTCTATTTTTGGGTTCTCTTTATCCTCTAGTAACACAACTGCAACTATTCTTTCTGGTAACAAACGTCGAAGGCCCCGAGATTAAAGGAGTAAAGAACTGCGTGCTGTTCCTTGAACCAAAACAAACTGCAAACAGCTATTTCCTAACCGGACAAATAAGATTTGGCAGAGACAGATTAAAAACATTTGAAAAGGATAAAAACATGAGTCCAAAACAAGTACAGCAGATACATTTTTGACATTTTTGTCTTTTCCAAAAATCTCAGAACATTCTGTAAACGGTTTTAGTGAGAGGACCGATTAAAAATGATATCATATAGTACGTTTATATATCACATGGAAAAAGCAAAAAAAATATATAAAAGAGATATAAAAAATATAAATAAATATGTATATATATCAGAAGCATGTACAATGTATTAGTCTGAACATAGTTATTTTTAGAAGGTTGTGAACATAATGCAAGTATATATATTGAAATATAAAAATAAAACAAAAACCTGCAGTCTCTTGATTTTTGTCAGTATGGTACTATTGTTACTTTCAGGGTCGGCTCTAAGAGGACAATGGGTGCGACCGCCCCAGGTCCAATCCCGTGTCTTCTCCGTCTTATAATAATTTGGAGCCTTGATTTTTTGAATAGTTACATATTTTATATAAATTGAAATTTTTTTAGTGATAAATTCAATAAAATCTGAATTTTGAAGGTCTGAAATTTTTTTTTGCCCAAGGACCTATAGATATATTGAGCCGACCCTGGTTACTTTATATATCTGAGCTGATCGGAAACAAACGTGTCTAGTAATTTTATGATATAGACCATAAAGTTTTTCATTCCTCACGATGCCTGGCTATAAGAATGCCCATGCTATAACAACATCTTAATCTGATATGAAATGTTTAAGTTTCATTGAACTTCCTCAAATACAAAAAAAAAAATGAAAAATAGAAACCCAATGAGAGATAATTTATTGAATCTACAGATAGTTTTTTTTTTCCTAAACAAATCTACAGATAGTTGTTAGTTTCAGGAACAATCTAGTCTTCATACTCACTTCATATCACGATAACATAGAATTCAGTCCTCTTTCATTTTTTTTCCAATTTATTTGAAACTGCAAAACTACTAGAAGTTGAATCTGATAATGTTGAATACATCATGTACACCCCAAAAAAACAATAGTTTGTTAGAGTCGGACACACGTACATGAATAAACCGGATTTTCTAGTTGTATTTTGTAAGGAAACTGCATAAGTTGTAATACATCTTTGAATGATGATTGGTGGGTAAACAAACAAATAGAAAAGGAAAGTGGGAAAATAGGAGAAAGGGCTTCGCTAGATACTGTATGTGCTCTACTTGGGATCTTGTTGGGAAATAGAAGCTAAAGGGGAAAGAACGTGTACAAACCACCTTCACTTGCTGTCTTTGTCAGAAGGATCCAAAGATTCTTAACTTTGAGAAATGCATTAATCCTGATGATCTAATCATAGGCACACATGAGGGATCCAATAATTCAACTTTTTCTAGGCTGAGCATCCCAACTTTTTAAAAAATGTTCGACACTAGTTAGTTAATAGAATGCATTAAAAAGGATGTCTAAGTACATATATATAAATCCAACAGATCATATTCTATTTGGTCTAAGCCTCTAATATTTTTTTTTTCTATAAGAAAACATGAATAATATTAAGATAGGTGCTGATGGTAACATAACACAAAACTGACTTATGGGTGGTGCTACGTACTGCTAGTATCCTCCACTCAATGAACACAGATTCTGCATTTCCCAAAGACAGAGACTTTTGGAAGATTCCAATTCGGTTTGATATTTGCTCTTTTTCTCAAATGCAATATATAACTCTTTTCCTTGTTGGACACCATTTTTGTTGTCATTATGAAGACCTTAATTTAACAGTTTCATTGTCAAAACTCGTAGAATCTGTAGGTGAGAGGTGTTGAAAAAGTTGTTATATAGAAAGCGATCTTGTTTAGTTTATAAACATTTGACTTAATCTCTTGTCGGTGTACTAATTTTTCAATTTCTTTCTTTGCCAAGAGCTGTGGTATGTATGTACCCTTTTAACAACTTGTATTTGTTGAGATTCTATTCCAAAAGATACAATGGTGGTGGTGGTGTGTGTAAACTTGTGACTTGTCTCCATCAACTGTGCTCTAGGAACATAAGAATAGTGACACTTGTCGTGTAGGGATCTATGAATTTGTTGATCCAGATGGGTATTTGTCTTGTAGCCCAAATCTCTTGAATGTCCAGTATCCTACTATGGATTGGCTAGTGATATATTTTGATTTTCGAGTGTTGAGTGAAAATTATGGAGGAATTTTCTACCGATATTAGAAAACCAGTTGAAGATGATGTTTATGACAAAGATTTATCCCGGTTTCAAAGTTAGCTGCTAAAACAAGATGTTCGAAAACAAAGCAAGATTTTTTTATTTTTTATTTCTATATTTTGGATTCTCTCTATCCTCTAGTCACAAAACTGCAAATGTTCTATCTGGCAACAAACGTCTAGGACCCTGAAATTAAAGAACTGCGTGCCGTTCCTTGAACAAACAAACCTGCAAACAGCCATTTCCTTAACCGGACAAATGAAATTGACAAAGACAAGAGATGAAAAACACATGAAAAGGATAAAAAAAACATGAGTCCAAAACCATAGAGCAGTTACATTTTTAGTTGTTAATTATTAACAATATACAAAAGAATTTACAAAATATATAAGATGTAATTAAGTTGTTCAAAATACTTGAAAATATATACAAATAGTTAAAAATACATGTTTAAAATAGTCAAATGATACTCAAAATACCAATAATTCAAATATCTATTGATTTTTTATCCGAATATTGAAGTTAAACCAAATTTTATGTTAAGTTTAAGTATTTTAGCTTACATTACACATATTTATATGTTATAAATATATTTTTTTTATTTTGAGAATTTAAAGTATATATGATTTTTTTAATTAAATGGATTATTTCAGTCCAAACCCAAACCAAACACTCGTATCCGAACCAGATCTAATTCACAAAAAATGGAACATAACTGGACCAAACCAAACCGAACCGAACCAACTGGTATCCGAATGTCCACTCCAAATCAAATATAAAAACAATTCTTGATAAAAAATACGTACTAATTGTAACATTTAAATACAACATATTTTAAATAATTTACTCCGTGTAGGACGCAGATTATCATCTAGTTATTATTATGAGGTATCTCAGATTTGTTAAAATATCTGGCCTAATTTTTTATAAACAAATATATTCATAACTGATCTTTTTTCTCAAGATATTAAAATGAAATTTAAAAGCTAAAACATAACATCGTATTTACTAACCACGAATAAAATGTAGTAAGACGTCTTTTAATACAGGTTACTTAACTTCTCAAAATCCGTCTACCATTTATGTAACCATCATTTTATGAGTTGTTGTTTTTTACTGAATCATTTTTATGAGAAGTTATATAGATTTTACTACTAATGTTTTATTTTAAGTAAGACTATCAACATTGGTCTCTCAAATTACTGATTTTCAAACAATCATTTTTATCTTTTCTTTTATTTGTGAGAAATTCCACATAAATCTACCAGTGTGAGTGTTATAATACAAATTTGGATTTCTATAAACCATTAGTCTTTCATATATATAATTTAGAGTAAAACAAATAATCGTAAATTAAGTTACAAAAAAAGAAAAAAAATTAATATTAACTCCATTCCAAAGTCGATTATATTCTGGAAAGTTTCTTTACGTTTGAAAATACATCAGAACCTCTATAAATTAATAATCTCTATAAATTAATAAATTTTGTCGGTCCCAAGTTGGGCTGGTGTTAAATATAACACAAATCGATAAAATAATAAGATAATAATATTTTTAAATTTTTTATGTAAATATATAGTCCCCTTAAAAGCATAAATTAATAATCTATCTATATCTAATTTTTATAGAAGTACAAGTTAAATATTATATTGTTGGTTTTATATTGACAATGAAAATTCTTTATTTTTCTTAATATTTCATTATATTTTGATAATATTTAGTAAAATCATACCGAAAACCACTTAAAAACTCTATGAAACATAAAATTATACATAAAATAAGATGCTAAAACAATATGGAAGTCAAATTTATAAAATTTAAATAATGTACATTATGGTAAAATAAATATTTTCTTTTTTATATAAATAAAAAAATTCAAAAATAAAAAAATTCTAAATAAGGAAACTTTCGTAAATTAATATATCTATAAATTAATAAAATTTCAAAGTCTCAACATTATTAATTTATAGAGGTTTTACTGTAGATGATGTTTTTATCTTTTTATATTAATCTTAGTTTTATTAAAAACTGTTTGACAACTGATATTTTATACTTATAGTTAAGGATTGACTGAATTAATTTTGATTTATATTAAGTATTAGTTATTTTGACTGAATTAATAATGTATATCTTCATTCTTATGCATATATCCAAAATATCAACTTTTTAGAGCGCTTTAAAAAGTAGTATATTACTTTAGATTAGAATGCGCATTTACAAAAAAATATCTCTTTTAATTTGATCCAACAAGTAGTTTTGAAAATAAGATGTCAGTTTTAACATTATATTATCAATATTAGATTATTATCTAATATTTAACCCTTTGTTTCAATTATTCGATGTTTAAGAGAAATGTTTTTGTTACCAATTAACTGATATTCTTACTACTTTAGAAAAAAAATATTGTTTAATAACCAATTTTATACTTCTTTCGTTTCTAAAAAATTTATGTTTTGAAAAAAAAAATATTTTGCTTCAAGAAAATGTACATTTTATGTTTTTTTATAAAAAATTGCAGACTTTAAAAAATTAATTGGTTTTATTGAATTACTATTGGTTAAAAATTGTTGAAAATTAAAAAATTACAAAAAGCAATAAATTTATTGTACTGGTTTAATACGTTTCTTAATACATGTCCAAACACTAGAAAGTATATCTTTTAAAAACAAAGTGAGTAATACTCTTCCTAATTGGTTAAATTAAATTTATCTAATACTACTTTTCTATAATCAAAATAAATTTTAGAAAAATTGATATCTCGTTAATTTTATGCATTGAAATCAAACATCAAATAAAATGAAACACGTAGATGAAGTAGAATATCATGGCAGAGTTTTTTTTATCTGTCACTGCAAAAATGGTGGCAAAGAAGTCAGCAAAATAGCATTTGCCAATAGCCATTATTGAAAAGTTTTTATTTTATTTTTTGAAACTGGCTTAACGAAAAGTAAACTAATTGAAAAGCTTTTATGGGACCGCTTATTTATGTCATTCTATCGTTTTGCTGCTGCTGAACTATCGATTTCATTTGTCAAATATATGAGCTTTAAGCATTTAATTTTTGAAATAAATCTGTATTGCAATAAGTAAACTAATTATATAGATTTGATGTCAATAAATGGCGTGATCTAGGAATGTGGTCCTGAAGGAGACACCATATAATTTTCACAGCCTTTCCTTTTGGACCATTTAAGATAATGAAAACTAGACCACTCGTAACGTATTATCCTCATCTAACACTATTAAAAGGAGAATACGAAGTTCAGATTGGACGTCCACGTCGGATGATAAAATCATCCAATAGGATGCTTTCTTTTTGACACATCACCATTTTTTCTATTTGGACTGCACATTTCACTTATCTGTCATATTTGTTTTATTTGGACTAAACGAGTGAATTTTATGATTTAATTTGTTTTGGACTTATTGATTTTTGGTGATTGGACCCAATATCTTTCAGTTCTTCCAGATCTTTCTGTGGCGATACCTCTTCCGACGTCTCTTTTGTTTTCCTCGATCTTTAAGATTCTACAACACGTTCTTTGGCGAAGAGTAACTCTTCCTCCTCTTGTAACGCTTTCACCAGCCTCCTATATATATATATTCTCGATGTAAGCTCTAACTTGCCTCAAATTTTTCTTCTCCACTCTTACGATCGTTTAACTAATCTTCTTTTGCTTTCTTACAGGATTCGGTGATTCGCGGTTTCATTCCCGCTAACCGGGCCAGCCACTACCGGCCATCTTTGAAAGCCAGTTCTATTGTGAGATTGGACCGTTGTGAAGTTGCGCGTCTCTCCCACATTAAGATCACAGAGCATCAGTTGGTGATATGTTTCATCCCTTCAACACATATTGTTGAGGTTCAAGGGGAGGCTCATGTGATCAAGTCCGACAAATTCATAGTGAGGCGTTTTGACCATCTTCAAGTGCTTGCGAATACCAACCTCGAGCTTCCAGGTGTGTTTTCTTTTTCACTGCAATTTTCATCTAATCATTGCACTCTATCGCTAAATTAGTTTTTCTCTCTTAGATGTTGTGGGTGAAATACGCTCTGTGCAGGGGTCCGATCTCCAGAACAACGCAGAGTTGTTGTCTGCCTCTTAATCGAACCGTAAGTTATTTTAGATTTTTGGTATGGTCTCAAGTTGTGTAGCATGTTTGTATGCAATTATACTGTGTTGCGAGGTTAGATATTTAGTGTGAAGCTCAACCCCAATTTAATATTTTTAGTTGATTACTTCACTATTGGGTTTGGCTTCTGTGATTATTTAAAATTGTATCCTTATTGTTTCCACGACAGGATTGTAACCGTCTACCTATCTTTATGGGATGAGGCGGCATCAACCGGGAGAAATCCCAGTCCGTGATGTTGGTTACCTCGGTTAATCCTAAACTGTTTGGAGGTAAGGATCAACCGCTTTCTGATTCACTTGGTTGTTTTCATATATTTTTATTCTAAAATACTCAAAAATTCAGTTTAAGCTCACAAGTTTTTTTTCCCCTGATCAGGGAATATGTATTTAAAATCTACACAAGGAACTACATTCTTCTTTGACACCGACCTCCCTCAGATAACAGAGTTTGTCAGCAGGTAAGAAGATCATACTTCAGTAATAACAGAATTTCTTTGTATTCTAATGGCACCGGATAAACCCACAGGTACACTTCCTCTGAATGCTTCTTAAGATGAGTGTTGGTGGAAGGCATGAGCCTGCAAGATGCCTTAAAGATCTACCTAGCAATGACTACGTGTTCCAGATTCGTTTCACTTCATATCAACCACCGTACCTTCAACGTCTCTGCAATCAAAACAATAGCTTCTTCGGCACTCAGGTAGAGGTGGAGTAATATAAGTTTTTCAAAACTTTTCTTCTTGCTAATTTTAAATAACACATGTACAATTATGTCTCAGAGTAATAGCAGCCACCAAGCAACAGTCGTGGATAGCAAAAGTGGACAAGCAGCAACAACATCTGCTATCAAAGCAATACCACTATTGCCGCGAAGCTAGCAAATGGGAGTTGAAGAACCAAATCCACTGGACTTTGAAGACAAAGAAAAAAGCGGCGAAGATAGTTTCAACTCCATCAAACTATCACGTAGTTTTCGTGTCTTTTATTATTGCTACTTTCCTAAGTTTTTCTTTCTTTTTTCATCTTGAACTTTTGTTGCGCCTTGCATCTTTAATAACTAAATCAGATGATGTACAAAGAAATATATGATACATAAAATAATAGAAAAATTAAAAAAAAAACTAAATATATAATATTGAACTTCTAATAAAGAGTTAGACATGATTTCTAAAAGATTTCTAGAAACTTTAATTGTATTTATAAACATATATTAAATATAAATTATATTTCAAACAAAAAAAATAGATTTTCAGAATATTTCATTATAATTTTACAAATTTATATCAAAACATAAATGATATAATATAACACAAAAATAAAACTAAATATTTTATAATTGATATTTTAAGTTATACGCAACATTTAAAAATTATAAATTATACAGACAAATAACCGCGCGTAGCGCGTACGCGCGGTAAAACATCTAGTCTATTCTAAAAAGATCATATCACTTCACTTATTATTACTCCAATCGATTCATGGGCATCTTGTTATACAATAAATCTATGATAGCTACCGACGACAAACAAACAAAATATCTAATAGTTTCCTATGCATCAACAAACGGGCCTTGTGAAAGACCTAGTAGGTTATGCTTTAGAAGTAAGCCCATTTAAAGTCAAATTGGTAGCTAAAAAGACAAACTCTGGTTCAGATTAAAGCCCATTTCTTTCCTATCCTATAATATATTCGGTTCTTGATTTCTCTGTTCTTGGAATCCCTGAAGAAGACCGTTGATTCAAATATATCTTCGAATCAATCTCAGCGAGTGAACGTAGAAAGATCTCATATCACTATCTCCAACTCAAAACCCTAATTCAAGAGCACCTCTAGATCCCTATCCATAATCAGCTGAGGAAGAGAGAGTGTGGACGCGATCGCTCTAGGGTTAGGGATGAGGAAGGTTGGGTTTATATTCAACCAGACTGTCACGCAGGACAAGAAAGAGCACACGTACGTTGTCCAACGTCGAGGTGTTGCTAGCCGCGCAGCTTCACGCAGCGAGTGAGTTGAAGGAGTGGATCACAGCGGTTGTTAAGCTTGAGATCAACGAGGACGGTGGTGCTGATGTTCATTTTGAGGCGTTTCAGATGAGTGGCATGTGCGTTAGCATGTGCGTTAGGTTGTTCAGGGTTTATGGTTTGTTACTGAGATTGACTCTGAGGATGATCCGAAGCTCTCCAATATAAAGAAAGAAGTTGTTGATGGTGTCAAATATCTTTAAAGAAGTCGAGAATGATTTCTTTCTTGTTGTCGTCAAGATCTTGGATCGTCGAGTTCGTTTAGGTAAGCCATTTTACCACCAGACATGATACTATAGCTTTATGTATTAATTAATACAGGTTGTATATACTTTGGAATGTAATGTAGATTTTAAAGGACATTAATTCGTGATTGCTTTATATCACTTGTGTGATTCGTGGGTTTAGTTTCTAGACGTTGCATCAGATGTTCCTCCATTGGTTGAGTGCGTACGTCTTGGGTCTCATGTCCCCGAGTGATATGGGTTGCTCATCAACTCAAACGGGCAATACATGTCTGTCTTTATATTTTCTCCTTCGGGGGGTATATGTGTAGACTTTCGTTAAGTAATGTTTAATTCAGAAATAGAATAAGCTAAAACTCTTGACACAATTATAAGCCCCAATTTTAAGGGTTTCAATGCTAGCTTCTTTCTGTTCAAGTTCCATTGTACACCATACTGTTTCATTGCAAGATAAATTTTATTAAAAAGGTTAATTTGGAGATGCGGGGGATCGAACCCCGTGCCTCTCGCATGCAAAGCGAGCGCTCTACCATTTGAGCTACATCCCCAACTTGCGAACAATATGTTTGCAACATATTTGAATTATGTTTATCCTACTGCAAATTGGACTGAGCTAAAGTTTATATCGACGAAATGAGGCCCAAAATTAACTGTTGGATGGCTGCTTTCCATGACCAAAAAACGACAAATTAAGGGAGGACAGGAAAACAACATAATTTTTGTCGTCTTCTTCGACTTTTGGAAACTTTATTACCAAAATATAGAAAAAGTAATAGTGGGGAAGACTTTGTTTAACCCTCGTTTAAAACACATTAGTCGGTCCATATGCTTACAAAAGAAGTCATTGATAGTACCAGAAAAATGATTTATATAAACGTAATTTCAATAATAAAGGTCTATGATGAAATACACAGAAAAATCCACTACATGCAGAATGTTTATGTTTTTTTCTCCGGCTTGGTTAAACTTTTTTTTCTGAACAAACCCCGGCTTGGTTAATTGCATTCGATTTTTTCATCCAAAACGATAGCGGGAAAATATAAGAGCTAGCGAGCTGTTCTTTTATTTAGTTTAAATAATCAAGTATGAATTGGAAAACGGGAAGCACACGTTTCGAAAAGACAAAATAGACAACGACAAAACTTAAGAAAGCCCTCAAATAGACACGCCAATCATATATTTTTTTTTTTTGGTAGGCACACGCCAATCATATATAGCGTGTTCTGCTAGTATTCTCCTCTTTCATTTTTTCCCACTTCTTTTTTTTCCCGTTTTTTTTATTGTTTAGCTGCCTTCATGAACATTTTGATTCTTTATGCACAAACTAACAGCAGTGATTAAAATTTATATACCATAAAATTATAAGGTCATAACTATCCGCAAATTTAAAAATGTACGGTGCTCAAGTTTTGAACTGGACACTGCATAACAGGTTTTAAGCTCATCTTTTTTGCTAAATTGTAAATATCATTCCAAAGAAATGAAGGTATGGTTACAACATGAATTGAACCAGATTCTGCTTAGAAAGCCAGTCTGTTCCTAGAGACTGCAAAAAATTTAAGCTCATCTTATTACTAACTAAACGAAGACAACACAACTCTTTTGAACGCCACATGCCATGGCGTTGGTCGCACGCTGGTTAGCTTCTTTTGTCACCTTCCCTTAACTAATTTTGTTTTTATTAAGAATCTGCCTTCACGTTTTTATATAAATAAAAGAACTGAAAACCCATACAATCTTTTTCTCTTGCCCTCCAGGCCTCCACCTAATCACGTCACAAGACTGGCACCATCAATTTATTCAAAAGATCCTAATTTTTTTTCTTTAAATTGTTTAAACTGCATTAACATACGTTTATATATCAACCCTTTGACATCATATATTCACATGCTTGGTTAATTCTGTATAATATCTTATAAGATGATGTGTGTGATCATTTGATGAGAACTTTTATTTTCTTACAAATTTTAGCAAAAATACTTTTATTTTCTTAACCTGCCTACAAATTGTCCTTGTTTTAGTGTAAAAGTTGTTTCCATCATCTAAGTGGTACCAAACGAGTATACACTAGTTCTTTTCTCCACTGAGTGTATAGTTACGATGGATAATAATATAGTAACATATAAGAAATAGTGGAACGTAATAGAAAGATTACTAGGTGAAAGCAAAACAACAGTTTATGTATTCTTGAAATTATAGCATAGCTGTGCAAAATCATTGTAGATCAATTACAATGGCACACAAAATGACAGAAACTATTTATTAATCTCAAAACATACAATAGACACATAATCTCTTGCCAACTCATGTGAGGAAGGGATTATTAGTGCAAAAAAAAATATAACGAAGGATGGTATTTTCAGAACTAAAATATGAAATAATAAAATGAAATGTCGGAAAGTATTTTAACATATCCGTAGATTATAATAGTAAGGAAAAAAACAGGGGGTCAAAAGAGCAATTATGAGAGAGCGTGTCGTGCCAATAAGCTAATCCTCTCTTCACATGACACCATGGCCAATCTACTTTCTTACAATTGATATTTTTTATTTAATTATAATTGTGAATTTTCATATTCCTAATTTTTCAACATTTTCATTTTACTAATTAGCAGAAGTAATAAAACTACCTTATCGCTGTACAAGTCAGACAATGAAAAAAGAAAGAAAAGAACAAGTAAATACGAAAATAGAAAAATATCGGGGAAAAGTGATAGCAGTGTGGGACCCACAGATGGAAAGAGTATAACTCGGTCGTCCGGTCCTTTGGTCACCGCCCGATGTGTTAATTTCATCATCTTCAACATCTCTCACCTTTGACCATATCTCTTTCTCTCTTGGTAGAAAGAAAAGCTCTGTACTTGTGTGTTATCTCTGCCTCCTTTTTTTAATCTCCATAGGTTCTTCAAAGTATCTTCCTCTGTTGCTAGCTAGTTAGTGTTTTAGACGAACGACTATGGCTGCTGGAAACGAAGTCAACCTTAACGAATGCAAGGTACTTTACTTTCATTTTTTTCTGAAACGAACCCTTCAGCTTTTGCTTTCTTCTCCTCCATCTTTTTGTTTTCAACATTTTTTAGTTTCTTGGAATTTAATTCTTTGCCTATGAAGATTATCATCATCATCATCATAGATTCATCGTACGGACGTATAAAGAAAAATCTAAGACGTCCCATCTGACATAAAAATTCTTCTTGTTCTTATCTTCTGTAGAGAATAGTCCCACTCAACACATGGGTCCTCATCTCCAACTTCAAGCTCGCTTACACCCTCCTCCGCCGTCCTGACGGCTCTTTCAACCGCCACCTCGCCGAGTTTCTCGACCGCAAAGTTCCCCCCAACTCTTTCCCCCTCGACGGCGTCTTCTCCTTTGACCACCTCGTCTCCTCCTCCTCCTCCACCAACCTCCTCACCAGAATCTACCTCCCAGCTCCCCTCGACCCCTCACGCCACGGCACCGTCGACCTCACGGAGCCTCTCAGCGCGACCAACATCGTCCCTGTTCTTGTCTTCTTCCACGGAGGTAGCTTCACTCACTCCTCCGCCAACAGCGCCATCTACGACACTTTCTGCCGACGGCTAGTCACCATTTGCGGCGTTGTGGTTGTCTCCGTTGATTACCGGAGATCGCCGGAGCACCGTTACCCTTGTGCTTACGACGACGGGTGGAACGCTCTCAAGTGGGTCAAGTCCAGAACTTGGCTTCGGAGTGGTAAAGACTCCGATGTGTATGTTTACTTGGCTGGTGATAGCTCAGGTGGCAACATAGCTCATAATGTTGCCGTCAGGGCGACCAAGGAAGGAGTCAAAGTGTTGGGGAACATTCTTCTTCACCCTATGTTCGGTGGGCAAGAGAGGACTCAGTCTGAGAAGAGACTTGACGGTAAATACTTTGTCACTATTCAAGATCGAGATTGGTATTGGCGGGCTTTTTTACCTCAGGGTGAAGATAGAGATCATCCAGCTTGTAATCCCTTTGGCCCTCGAGGTCAATGCCTTGAAGGTGTTAAGTTTCCCAAGAGTCTTGTGGTTGTGGCTGGTTTAGATCTTGTTCAGGATTGGCAGTTGGCTTATGTCGATGGGCTCAAGAAGACTGGTCAGGATGTTAACCTTTTGTATCTGGAGCAGGCTACCATTGGGTTTTACTTCTTGCCTAACAATGACCACTTCCGTTGTCTTATGGACGAGTTAAAAAAGTTTGTGCACTCGATAGAGGATGCTAGTCTAAGTAAAGCAAGTCCTATTCTTCTTACCCAGTAGCAACACGAAGGTCTGTCTGCTCTATGTTGATGTTACTATACATGAAGAGAAGAAGAAGAGGATTGGAAGCTCGGTTTGTTTTGAGTACTAGCTATGATGGGTTTTCTTGTATAGTTTGCACAAGTATTTGTGTAGTGCTCACTGCTCAGTCACGTTTTTGTGAGATTTTGTTGGTTGCGCTCCGGAAGCAAAAACCAATTATGTTATCGGCCTGTCTCGGTCTAGGGCTAAACCGGGAGATAGTAATTTGCTTATTAGTATATGAGGTAGTCTTTAATTGGCTCTAGAGTAGGGTAAAATACAAGACAGCTAATTTGTCTTCAACATGTTGTGGTAAAACTTATCCTTGGCATTGTATGTTTATATTATTAACCTTTTGTGTTCAATGCTTTTAGTAGAAAGAGCATGTCTTTGTGGTTGTAGTTTTTTCACCTTATTCTCGTTTTATTGAGTTCATGCATTAAATGTTTTTGCCTTACAATTGACAGATCTTTTTAAAATTATTTTCCCCTTTAAGGTTTTCCAACTTCGAACCCTTAAAGCATTTGCTCTGCCTTTGCTATAGTTGCAACAAAAACATATTAAAAACAGATCTAGAGGGTCTAAGAGAAAACCCTAGGGAGATATGTTGCAATGGAGTTTGAGTAAGTAATAAAGAAAGAAGGAAGAGGAAATGAATGTGAGAGAAGAAAAAGACAAGTGTTGTGTGTGCATTTGAGGCAAAAGCTTCACAATGCCAAAACCAAACCCCATCCACCCATATGAGAGAAAAAAGCTTACACAACCAAATTTAATATATATTAAAATAATGTTGGGACAAAATGTCAAAATCAACAATAGATTTTTCTTTTATATTCCTTACCATTACTTTGGCATCTTTTGCTTATTGACTCTTCTATTTGCATGTATTTGATTTAGAATTTTTGTCGTTTCCTTGTAGTGGTTTTGAACTTTGTGAGGAAACATGGACCCCCTCTTAGAGAAAAACAATCTCTTTTGGCTACATATGTTTGTTTCTATACATTTCTTTATAATAAACCATTTATAACCATGACTTATGTGTGATTTTTTTTGTTAATACTTTTCTTTTGGATGTCAAGTGGTAGGGACATGGAGGCTTGGAGAAAAACAAAAGAAAGCGATTCTTTCCCCTTTGTCTAGTTGCAATTTTTTTTTCTGTTTAACGAATGATAAAAGAAGAGATAGGTAACTCATTACTTTGAATATAGTTTCGGTTTCCCGATTAGCATTGACTTTTTAGTCCTAACATCTTTCGAAATTCATTTTCGAATGCTACTATATATTGTTTTGCTTTTCATATTGTCAAAGTATTACTTATGACCGAACTTTTGGCTTATTGATGTGTCATTGACAAAGACTTTCGTTTGTCTTGTTATGAAACTGTCATGCACAATTACTTGCGGGAGAATGTCTCTATTTTAAAGTATTAGAGAGTGAATATCTACTAATCAATCACTTATTTTATATAGAGCTCAATCAACTAGTTCCGTGTTTGAAAAATATTGACTTATCATCTTTGTAATGGTGGCTTTCATTTGGTTTTGAGTCTTTAATTCTGACAAAAGATAACTTTTAAATTTGTTTAGTGATTTATCAAACATCTTCTGGCTCCTCCATAATTCATTAATTTGTCGTTTACACTAAGATTCCTTCCTTAGTCAATGGATTAGCTTTGTCGTTTGGTGGACTATGTTCAATGCTTTAGATCCAAAGATATAAATTTATTATATAGACGAGAGCGTCATCTAAGTAATTTTGAGCTTAAAGGTTTGGTTTGAGGAATTTTTTTAGTTTCCTTCAAAAGATATCAATGACTTTTGGGTATTACCTCTCTGTAGTTCACATTTAGGAGTTCTAGATGTTCGGCAGTGGTAGTTCGACTTAACTGATCCGATGGTGACTGAGGTGTGTCGGTCATGTTTTTGGAAATGACATAAAGAAGAAACGAGTTTTGCGGTGATGCAATATCAGTTAGTTATAGACGTTTCTGTTTAGCAAAAAAAAAGAGTTATAATTAAGACGTTTCTAGCAACTCCACTTGTTCTGCATCATGCCTTGCCAATCTACAAATTCAAACCAAAAAAAAAATGAAAGAAATAGGAAGACCATTTATTATTCATGATTCTCACATCAAAGCTTGCAAACAACTATCGAAACTGTGTATGTCCGAACCTAATTAAGCTTGTTTATTTGTTTTCTTAGTCCGTCTAGTTAAGCTGGTTTAGTTTATAGTTAATTTGATTCCCCTACATGCTTCTCCGTTGTAAGTTGAACAGGGACCAGGTACGTTGGCTTTTTAGGCAAACGAACCTAGCTAATAATATACTCCACAACTATTTTTTTCCTTCCAATGGAGTCTTTATCGAAAGATGAAGCCTTCGTTTATCATTATGGTCGAGAGGAGGAAAACTTGAAAATACTCCTTGTTATTCACTCGACCTCGTTGATCTCTATTAGTACTTTGTCACGATGTTTCCACTTTTATTATTGTCACGTTTCATTTCGCGGTGAACCACGTGTACTTACTGGAAAAAAATGTTGTTGTCAATGAAAGCGTCAGCTCCGTCATGTTACGTCATGTCTACTCTCCACCGCAAGTCTTTAGTTACCAGGCCCGCATCTTTGTGGACTGTGGCCCGGATACCTTCATGGCCTGGAACATAGAGAAGCCCATTTTCTCCATTAGCAATGACATTTATAGGACACACATTCTCAGACATATATAGAGACCCAGATAACGATGTGGGATATTTGCGTCTAGCATATTTTACACGAGGAGACCTTGATATACCACCAAAGAAGATTCGAAATGTAATTGACTCGTAAAATCGTTTTAACTAAATTGTTTGATTGGTTGAGCCCAATAGTGCAACACAGCTGCTCAGGCGTTGTGTGGCAAAATATTAGCAGATGGGGAGTGAGTAGGATAGAAAAGCTAACATACGCATATACGGCGCACGATATACACGGAGTTTGAAACATTGCAAACCCTACACCGACCGAACCCAATTCACAATTTCTATCAAAACACCTTCCTCTCTCTCCCCTTCTCTTGGTTTCGTGTCCGAATCTTCTTCTTCTTCTACTACAAAAGGCGAATCGATCCACAATAATTTCAATTAGGGTTTTTACGAGACCTCGCATCTTACTCGCCTGATTAAATTGGGGATTATTTCAATCAATGCCTGCAATCTCTCCATCGGAATCTTCTGTCACGGAAAACCCTAGGCGCTCCCAGTCTCCTAATTTTCGAGTAAGAATCGTCGATTCTCCCTGATGGCTCCAAGCCGCAAGAAAGGAGGTGGTAAGGCTGCAGCATCGGCCAGGCGAGAGTGGAAGGTTGGGGATCTCGTGCTTGCCAAAGTCAAAGGCTTTCCTGCTTGGCCTGCCGCGGTTTGTGCTTTTCTCCTCTTCCCTTCCCTTTTGGTTTTGTCTGTTATGCCCTCTTGCTTGCTCATCATTTTCCATAGATGCGGTAAAGATAGGTTTAATAAGAATTAGGTGTTTGAAGTTGCTTAGATTGCAGGAAAGTTTTGGTGAGCAATTATTTTAGTTTTTAGTAGATACCACTTTCTTCAGCTGATACTTCTTCCGAACTTGATAACATGACACCATCGATCCATAGTTTCATATGATGATTATACATCTAGTGTTAGTTGTTTGCCAAATTTCTTGTCTGCTTATTGCAGGTTAGCGAACCAGAAAAGTGGGGTTTCTCTGCAGACAAGAAGAAAGTATTTGTTCTCTTTTTCGGCACTCAACAGATGTGAGTTTTACATGCCTCTTACTACTTTCTGGTCACACTTACTTCCGTTTCCTATTTCTCATCCTATACCTATCTTAGTTCATTAATTTACGTCACCGTTTGAGCAAGTTTATTGTTGTTGTCCAGGAAATGAATTCTGGTTCTTTAATCGCTATTCTATAGATTAGGACGTACAAGCAAGTAGCTTCGTTTTGGCTATACAATTTTTATCTTTTCTTGCTAGGCAGGGTTTATTTGATTTGATGTGATGTACTTCTCAAACATACATACACCACTAGTTTCTAATATTACTTGGTTTACAATCAGATTCATGCGGAATTATGGGTACAACAGTGCTTCTTGTTGAACACATCTTTTCTACTTATGGTTTTGAGTTTCTATATCTATTGTATGGTGACTTTTCTTATCATTTATCTCACTTTAAGCCTTTTGTATGTTGAATTCTCTGGAAACTGTTTACCATCTCTTTTGCAGATTAGCGTCAACATTTAATGAATGTTCTTTTTTGCTGCATCATTCATTCCTACGGTTATGTGAATTCTGATGTATAATTACTATCAAGAAAGCATCTTACCACAGCTGTTCTCTTATCAAATTAAATAAATTTAAGTGAGTCAGTTGAAGGTTGCAAGCTGTGTTCATTTTCTGCTCTACGCTCTAGATCAGTCTTGAATGTTTTGTATTCCCTCGTTTGTACCTAGTAATTATTTTTGGTGTATATGCAGAGCTTTCTGCAATCCTGCTGATGTTGAATCATTTACGGAGGAGAAGAAGCAATCGCTTCTGACAAAACGGCATGCCAAAGGTGCAGATTTTGTCCGTGCGGTTAAAGAGATTGCAGAGAGTTACGAGAAGCTGAAGCAGCAGGTCGAAGCTAACGATCCTAAATCTGCTGATGAAACAACTGTTGGAAGTTCTGGGAATACTATTGAGCTGCCTCAGGCCTGTGAAAATCCTGTTGGTACAAGACTTGACACTCAAATAGAGTCAAATTCTACTCATGGTAGAGATGAATCAACACTTCTCAGCGAGGATGCTTCAGCTGCTGAACAAATGCTAGCTCTGCGCCACAACAGTCTATCTCATGTAGCAGCTAAAGATCTTTGTGACACAGCTATATATTCTTCAAAGAGAAGAAATGAAAAGGCAAGATCTCAAAGGTGTGCTCCACAGACAATAATATTACCGGTTCAGCACTCCAAACTAACATCAGGGTTGGAACTGGATAGGCTCCAAAGGCCCCTGCGTCAGTGCAGTGATGGTGGCCACCTTGTCGATGATATAGATGATGGAGCTATAAGGAGAAAGAGGATCCGAAGGTCAGGTCATTCAGAATCAGATGAAGTGGTTTCATCAGCTCTAAATTTGCAGGGATCTGATGAAGAGAACGCATCTGAAATTGCTACTGTTGAGTCTGACAATAATAGTAGGAATGAAGGCAATGGTGTGGACTCTGGTTCTAAACTTGAGCATTCTGATGATGTTGGTGAAGGTTGTGAAGGAGGTCATGAGCTTAGCAAGGGCCTTGATTTCCAAATTAGTAGCATGGTAAAGAGGAAGAAGAGGAAGCCTACCAGAAAACGTGAAGCCAGTGACCTTATTGACCATCCTGCTAAAGTTGAAGCAGAAGAAGGCCTTGGGACCAAGGCGTGTGATAGCTGCCAGGGATCTCAAGACTCTCATGAAACGCTGAATGAAAGGCCCTGTGCAGAGAACGGGGATGAACACTTGCCTCTCGTAAAGCGAGCCAGAGTCCGGATGAGTAGAATATTTTGTGCTGATGAAAAGGGCAATGCCTCTTCACAGTTCGAAGAAAGATCATCCAAAGACTCTCCAACAAGTGCAGACAAGCAGCCAAGCCCTTCTGTTGATCATGAAAATAATATTGTATCCGGCCAAGATACTTCTGCAGCCAGAGAATGTAACAGCTTTGACTTATCTAGCAAGCTCCCCGGTGATATGGTTGATGTAGGGCCTTCTCATACGGAGAAAACTTCTGGCAGAACGTCTCCGTATAAGGACTGTATTCAGACTGTAGAAGATAAAAAAGCTGCTACGGAGTTCCATGAGAACGAATTTAGCGTGACGCCAGATGATGAAGTAACTCGAGCACGATCTAATCAATTTGGCTGTTCGCCAGAAGGGAACACTCGTGTTTCTGAAGTTGTTCAGGGCTGTTTGGAGGTATCGCAAACCGTGAACTGTCTAAATATTGAATCCGAGCCTATTGACATGCAGTGCACACCTCAAAATGAGAAAGATAGACCCCCTTTGAATTCTGATACCGTGGATTCATCTGCAAATAAGCCCCCAAGTTTGGATGTGACAGCAGCTTGGGAACCTGCTCAATCTCCTCACCACCGCGAAAACCAGGACAATGAGTCTTCTGATCATTCATTAATCGTTGTTGGGGATTCTTCTCTTAAAGAAAAACGTGAGAATTTTGATACCATCGCTCAGGGTGTTCAGTCCCAAGCTGTAGAACATTCTCAATTGTTCTGTTCAGTGGTCAATAACCAAGAGGCTGAAAACATGCAGGAAACTGAAAACAATCTACGGATAGAAAAACAAGGAAGTATAGAACTTGATTGTGGCGAACAAGGTCATATAATAGAGAATCCAGCACCCTATGCTACTGAACGTCATATTATAGTTCAAGAAGCGGAACCTCAGTGTGGAACGGTGTATAGCCACTGTGAAGATGCCGAGGAGAACAAAAAGCTGGAAAAGAGGTGAGTCTACTGATTATGTCCCTCTGCTTTTTATGCTTGTCTCTGGTACCATGATGTCTCTCTTATTGGTTTTCCTATTAGAATAACTTCTATACACATTGGGATATTTGAAATATTCAGATTGATATAGTTCGTGAACAGGAACCTATCTATTTAGACTCACATACTAACCCATTTTTCCCTTTTATATTTACTTTTTTTTTGTAGCCTTCATTTCCCTTCTATAATTGAAGGTTACCAGTTACTATTTTAACTTGTCTTCCAGTGAAAGTCTATGTAGAGGATAAGCCTATTGGGTTTTAGGAAAATTCAATTAGATTAACTCTCTTCAGAGTTAAGACATTATTCATCAGTTTTTCCCAGTTAACAGAACTGGTTGACTAATTTTGTGGTATGTCCGTGTGTATTGACAGCTGTGAGACGGATGAGCAGAAAGAGCAGATCCTAGCCACCATTTCTGTCCCAGTATCTGAGAACCTTTCACCTGAAAAAATGAGGTTAACTCCAGACTCTCCCGCTAGGAGTATTCCACATAGCAACTCAGTTTGCCATATTTCAACTGTAGAAAGTGAAAATGGTATGCAGAGCAACAGTAATTGCTGCACCAGTGTTCAGTTTGATGAGAAGAAAACTATGACTGATGACACTGTCAAAGAAGAAAGGAAAGATGAAATAGGTGTAACTGAGGTGAAGAAAGCTGTTATTTCTGATGTGCAATTCACTATTGAATCTTTTGAGACGGCACTTAGCTCCTTGGTGAGGACAAAGGAGACCATTGGCCGAGCAACACGTTTGGCTATGGATTTGGTGAAATTTGGTGTGTCGGCAAAGGTACGAGACGTTGCTACTGCTTGTGATATATTTTGTTAGTTTATGCCATATTACATATGTTAAATCCATCTTTCTTACTATAGATTGTTGATATCATAATAACTGGATCTGTCCTCTGGTAAAGCACTATCTATACATTATCCAAGTATTTAATTGCTTCAACTCTAAACAGAGACCATATCGAACCAACTTTACCAATTCCTTTATGTATATTGTGATTGTTTGCTGTTTTAAGATGCTGTAGGCATCCAGCCACTCTAGGCAGCATAGGTCTAGGGAAAGCCTCATATTCTTATCTGCTACCTCTTATATGAGGAAACGGACTTGTTTACACTGTGATTTTGTAGGATTTGTTAGATATTATATATTGTGCAAAACGTTGGCCTATGTGGCTAAGAATGTTTATGCCTTGAATTAGGCCATGGAAATTCTTGCTCATACTTTGGAAAGCGAGTCAAATTTACAAAGAAGGGTGGACTTATTTTTCCTTGTGGATTCTATTGCTCAGTGCTCCAAAGGTCTGAGTGGTAAGTTACATATGTAATGTTTTAGTTTACTCGCATCATGAGGTTCTGAATGGCGAGTTAACTTTGTGAATACTGCTTTATCTTCAGGTGATGCTGGTGGCGTTTATCTTTCATCCATCCAAGTTATGCTGCCTCGCCTATTGGCTGCTGCTGTTCCAGCTGGAGCTACCACACAAGAAAACCGGCAACAATGCTTGAAGGTGTGTGATAATTTTTAGGTCTTCATTTTCTTATAAATATTCTCTCACCCGTTTTGCTCTTGTATAGGTATTGAAGCTTTGGCTCGAAAGAAGGATCCTTCCTGAATCTATTGTTCGTCATCATATAAGAGAACTTGATTCACATAGTAATGTTCCTGCTTGCCTCTATTCTCGGCGCTCGGCTCGCACAGAAAGATCGCTGGATGACCCCGTTAGAGATATGGAGGGTATGCTGGTGGATGAATATGGAAGGTGAGATATTCGTCTTGGAATCTTAATTTTTTTTTAATCTCTAGTGTCATAACTCAATTCATCTTTGTGCATCAGTAATTCAACTCTCCAGCTTGATGGATTTTGCATGCCTGCAATGCTCAAGGTTGAAGACGAAGGAAGTGACTCGGATGGGGATTTTGAGTCTGTCACCCCTGAACATGAGTCAAGAATCCTTGAAGAACATGTCGCACCCTCCATTACTGAAAGGCATACCCGTATACTTGAAGATGTTGACGGGGAGCTTGAAATGGAAGACGTGGCTCCACCTTGGGATGTTGGAAGCAGTGCACCCACTGATCTAGCTGGTAATACAGAGTCTGCAAATTGTCAGCCTGTCTTCGGCACTTCACATCAGAACATGACCTCGTCATCTCCATTAGCTCCCCCTTCACAGAATGCTCAGTGTGCCATGTCTGATTCCTACTCAAATGGCTTCGACTGCAGAGGATATCCCAGCATGCATGTGCGTTTTCTTTCCTTGCTTAAAAAATATATTTTCGGTTAAAGATAGTGATGACTGAAGCCTAATTACTAACTTCATTTCTGGTCACTTTTCTAGGGAGATCATCAGAACGATATTCCAAGGATGAATCCACCACCTGTGCATTACCGAAGTCCCGAATCATCCTATTGTTCCCGTGCATCTTTGTCAAAAGGCATGGCACATGGTGAGGATTCCAACTTCCAGCATGTGCCTTATCCCCCACCTCCTCCTTCACATCATTATTATTCATATATGGAGCCGGACCACCATAGAAAGCCGCGGAGAGAAGGTCCATCATACCCTCACAGATCTCATTACACGCCGGATTTTGAGGAAAGGAATTATCATGGTGGACATGAGAGAATGAGGCCTGCTCCATGTGAGAGTCGAGACAATTGGAGATACCATCAGCCCTATTCTCATGGTGGGCTCCTTTAACCCTTTCAAATTTAAATAAATGGATATGAATGGATGTATATATTATATAAGCTCCCACAAGCACTCGGTCATGCATATGCTAATATAGCCATGGATGTTTTTTTTAATTGCGTATTGCAGGTCCACGATATCATGACAGACAAAAAGGCTCTTATCAATCTAGCTCATACAATGGACATCACCACCGTGACTATGGAAGGTTTGAGAACGACAGGTGGAGTCATTCTCCGCGTGCATATAACAATAGACACTCTTTTCACTAAAAGCCGCATTCAGAAGGTTCTGCTACAGTATCAATGAGAGGTAAATATGCAAATTCATGACTCTCCCTGAAACTGAATCAGTAGTTAGTCGTGCAATGCATTCTAATGATGGAACTGTGGCCTAGTGTTTAGGAAACCCTAATCCCTCTCTGATGGCTCTATCCTGTAGTGTATATAAAAGTAAGCTTTGTTTTGTGTTGGATTTGTAGATCCGCCAGGCACGTGGCATCAAAGGTGAGTTACAGAGATGGACTGGTAAGTGGTACACGCCTGAGGCTATGTATGATGTAAGTTGAAGAGCGACTTTTTTTTTACTTTGAAGAAGGCAAAGGGAGACCGTAAGAGTGTACATATGATGATGATGGATGGTATTACTATTTGCCAACAAAACAAAAAACAGAAGTCGTGTAACTCGTGAGAATATTTTGTGTTAAAGCCTTTTTATTGTAGAGAGAGAGGTGAGAAAAGGGAGTGATTTATTTAGGTAGTAAGTAAAGGGCATTTTAAAAATATCTGTTTATTACCCCCACCAATTTGTGTTTTTGTTACTAATGGAAATGTGTTCACTCGAATGACGAAAGCTTAAAGTTCTGTGCTGCCTTCTAGCGCAGCGTAATGTCTTTGTGTTAAAAAGTGGAATGAGTCAAAAAGACATGAACTCAGTTTATATATAAAGCAAAATTATACGTCGTGACAGGAGCAAACAGCCAAAAAGTTATCAAATGGAGTAATAAAAGGGTTGGCCAAAAAAGAATTGGAGTAATAAAAGGTGTTAACGCGTGACCAGCCTGTGTATGAATGATGTGCTAATAATAAAGGAACCATTTTCCTAAAAACGTAAAAATTCAAGTGGAATATCCATTCTCCTGATATTATTTAAAAAAAAAACGAGGAGGAGGAGGTGGATAAGACAGCAACAAACAACAGAGATAGAACTGCGGCGGCGAGAAGAGATGGGTGGTTCAATATCCTCAGTGTCCGAAAAATCCATCCATGAATTCACTGTCAAGGTTTCCCCTCTTTTTTTCTTTTTATTTTCTTTCGATTATTATTACGAGAATGAATTAGGAAATATTTTAATATAATCACCTCCTAGAAGATGAAGCGTTTCTGATAATCTTCTTTTGAATGTTTGAATGTTGGCGTGGGGGGGGGTGGGGAATTAGGATAGCTCCGGCAAGGAGGTTGACCTTAGCGTTTACCAAGGGAAGGTTCTTCTCGTCGTCAACGTCGCTTCTAAATGGTCCTCTCTCTTTCTTCTTTTTTTCTTTCCTTTTTCTGGATTGTTGTTGGTATCATCTGCTTAATTGATTCTTGGGGGGTTTGGTTTGGGAAAACAGCGGTTTCACGGAAACCAATTACACCCAGCTTACAGAACTTTACCGGAAATACAAAGATCAAGGTATTGTCATTTCTTCTAGGGTTTTTTTTATAACACGGAAAATGCTTATACCTTTTTTTTTGTTGTTGATGAATGGATTTGGTTTTGGTTTGTTCAGGGTTTGTGGTATTGGCTTTTCCTTGCAACCAGTTTTTGAACCAAGAGCCTGGCACTAGCCAAGATGCTCATGAGTTTGCTTGTACCAGGTTTAAGGCGGAGTACCCTGTTTTCCAAAAGGTCTTTACCTACCTACCACTTTTGTAAATCTTACCAAACAGAAAAATCAGCTCTGGAAATGTTGTTAGTAGTTTGACATCAATATACTTGTTGTCAACAGTCTTTTCTTCAAAGTCAACACTTTTAATTGTCTTTTGTTATATAATACAACCCCAATATAATCAAATCTTTACCCTTTTAGGTGCGTGTAAATGGACCAAGCGCAGCACCAGTCTACAATTTCCTCAAGTCTAAGAAATCCTCTTTCCTTGGAAGTAGGATCAAATGGAATTTCACCAAGTTCTTGGTCGGCAAAGATGGTCAAGTCATTGATCGTTATGGCCCCACTGTTCCACCTCTCTCCATCGAGGTTAACTCTTTTACTAATGTCTTCTCATCTCTTGCAATATAGATATAGATATAGGGGTTAGTTAATTCATTCATGTTTTATGCCAAACAGAAAGACATCAAGAAAGCCCTCGGAGATGCAGAAGCGTTTCCAAGTACTTAGCCCCTGAAGAAGAAGAAGACACAGAGAGGCTCTTGAAGAATTTGTCTCCTACTCTTTGATATCACTCATTTTGTAGTTTCTATTGTGAAGAAGATGTACAAGTTTCCGTAGCACAACCCTGTGTAATTTTCCATATACCTATTGGGGCCTAGCATTGATCTTCCGAACTAACTATCCAACGGCTATCTCGATTATTTATAAATATAAAAAATCATCTAAAAGATTCTAAAGAATAATATTTGTTTTTCTACAAAAACAGTTTTAAGTAGGACATGCTGTATACTCTGTATATTTACGAAGTTCTTTCCATGGTAATAATTGGAGTTATAATCACTATTAAATCTTGTGTCATGTATTAGATAAGAACCTTTTTCCACCTGTAATTCTGTAATGTATCGATTGAATTAGGCGCATCATCATCCACACGTGCTCTGTTTTCGATATACAATAGTTCAGAAAGAGAGAGAGCAGGAAAGTGAAAAAGGAGAGCTTTGCTTGACCACTCTCTTTTGGTGGTGCACTCATCTTCCTGACTTTCTTATCACCTGTCAAACTCGTTTGCCTTTTGTGTGTGTTTTTTTGCTCACAATTCATCTGAATATTAGGATTATTGATCATTAATACTTTTGTCAACACACTGACCCCCATCCTTGCGGTAATCATTAATTATAGACTACACAAACTAACCTTATCGCACCTTGTGATGTACTATCTATCTCCACGACCATATCCTCGTTTACTAGCAATGCCTCTAACAAAATTTGTTAAATTTTTTTGAATGAATATTAAATTTATCCAAGAGAGAAAAAAAAACACTTTTGTACAATAGATGTGCCATTGTGTTGACTTTAAAATTGAAAGTTTTGAAATATTTTAGAAAAATCATCCCACCTTCATCTTCTTCATTTTGTTTTGGTTACTATTATTTTGTTTAGATGTGGACAAAACAGTTCTTTATGGGTTTGCGTTAAATCGAAATAGATCTTTAACTATTTGAACCTCACACCAGATTATTTAGCTATTTTTTGACTTACTTTGAATTAGGTTTCAGTTTTATTTTCATGATATACCAAAATAATCATTTCAACCAATATTAAAATACCGTTCGATTTCATATTGGATGAATTGAACACCCTTACACATTATACGACATACCTAATAATGAAACCATGATTTAAACCCTTCGTTTAACACCCTTTCGTTCAATTGGAAAGCTTATATCAAAGAGGGCATCAAACGAGTGATTTGGTGAGATGAACGTTGTTGATACAAAACCCCTGAAGAAAAATCCACAACTTAGTTCATAATCTCATCCTCTTAACTACCAAAAAAAACTCTACTTAATTAATCATCGCCTTCCCACCTAACACAGCATGACCCCACAAGCCACAGCTCCATCATTAAGTCTCATGTGTGCATGAACAGAAAATGTCTGTTCAAACAGTACCATCACCGCAATATCAAATCTCAAAACTGATAATAATCTTCTCATTAAAAAAAATGAAAGAAGAAAATACCTGATTCCTAAAAACAATCTGAACATTTAATCAATGATAGATACTAATCAAAAGATTTTAGTTCAAAAGCGAAGCTAATGGTTAATGCACCACATGTCCTTTTTACAAACACGTAGGTCCACATTATTCAATTCAATAATGTATCATCTTTATCCTATTTGTATATGCATTATACACCGAATGATTTGCATCGAGCTCTAGTCAGCAGCATATGTACTATATAAAGCAATCTAATCCCTCCAGCAGCCAAAACCAGGCCAAAACAAAAGTTTAGTGAGTTTTAGTAATTACTTGAAAGCTTTCTCGTTAGGAGCAATGGCAGCGACGGTTGTGTTGAGCAGTACTAGTTGTTGTACGAAGGTTAGAACATGGAAAAGATGTTCGAAGCAGATAAAGGAGCAAAGGGCTCGTCTGTACATCATCTGGAAATGTGCTGTCTTTCTTCTCTCCTCCCATGATTGATCACAATCATCAATCTCGATCCTTGTTGCTTATACATGTATTAGTTTAGTTCTGAGATATGGAAGATATAGAGTTTACTTTCTAATAGAGAGAGTGTGATTGCATACAAAAAGCCAACTATGTATAGTGTAAATTATGTTGCGATCATGATCGAAAATCCGTTGTGTACTACTATACTATCTAAGGAAATACATAGTTATCATATATGCCAATTAACGTTTGGTAGTTACTTTTGTACAAAGAGATGTTACAAGAACCAAAGTTCAAAAAAAAAAAGCTGCGTAAATAAGTTAAAGAATTCTTTTTTTTTACGTCGAAAGATCATTCTATTACTCAAGCTTGAGATAGTTTGGATAAAAAAATTGGAATAGAACAATCAATAAAAAAGTAGCTCTATACGAAAAGATCTAACAGTCTTAGCAAGAAAATCTAAAATCTGATTGTTAGCTTGTGGAACATAGGTGATGTTGAAGTCCGGAAAGCAAATTTTCATTGTCTCTATCCTCTCCAATTCTGTCATGAAACTCGGTCAGGCGTGAAGTTCTTTGATCATTGCAATCAGCTCTTTGCAGTTTGTCCCGAAACTCTGGTAGGGTGAGTGTCGAACCATGTTCTCCATCGCCCATCGCATCGCTTCTACTTTCGAATGCAATGCTGATTCATGTCTAATTAGATTTCGTGCTCCCATCAGTTGTGTGTGTCCATCACTGTCCATCCAAACCCATCCACATCCACTAAATTGTGCAGTAGATGTCCAATATCCATCTACCAAGCAAATGTTACCCAAGCTTAGGACTTGAGGATTCACATTAATGTTCTCATGTATCATATGTGGTATCGTCTCGTTTGCATTAAACCATGCTTGGCATTCTCTCTCTGCATATCTAACTAGCTCAAGTGGGTCTCTATCTATCCATCTAAATAGTTTATCATTTCAAACTTTCCAAATAAACCAGATAATCTAAAGATAATGATCCATGTCTTGTTCTGGTTCAAAGATGCTATTCTTCCTCCAGAATAGATAGTCCATATTTGTATAGATGTTCGATCTTAGGAATATATTTGGGTACTTTCGATAGGGTCCATACTTGAAGAGCTAGTGGGCATTCAAATATGGCATTGGTTACAGATTCCTCTAACTCTCCACATCTTGAACAGTAGTTATCACATCTCATGTTATGCCTTACCAAATTTCTCGTTACTGCCACATAGCGAGTTAACAATTGCCATATAAAATGATAAATCTTGCTGGGCGCTTTTATCTTCCAAACAAAGATTTGGAGTTTTGCTATACTTGGGCTTCACCACTTTCTTTTATTCTTTTGATCTTAATATATTTTGAACAACTTAGTATTTAAATTTAACTGTGTATTATCCATTTTTGGTGTAACTCCAACAGTATGTGTCACAACGATGAACTGAACTTATGGCTAAGTTTTTCACGAGTGGTATATCACTAGGATGAATATAATTTTCCAACAATCTAATATCCCATTCTTTCGTAGTATGATTAATGAAGTCACTTATTCTCGCTCATCTACTTTCTCTTACCTCAGCAGAACACTTCTCGGACAGTCAGCAGCAGCAGAGCACGAGGTTAATTGTTAGTTATATTATACACGGATTTTGTTTTAGTTGGTGATACCATATAGTATTATTATTTTCGTATATATGGCGCGTGGGGGGATAAACTGATCTCTTCGCGCGTGTTGTTTCCAAGTTTCAGTTCAGGTGTTGTAGGGTTTATAGACATTTCCTCTCAAAATAAAAGAAAAAAAAACAGAAACTGACGACGGCGACGAAGTAGTGAAAAAACAAAAACCCTGGTTTATGAAGCTATAATCAGAAATGGTGTTCAGAAACTTAACCATTTCTCACGAACTCATCAAAAACCCTAAACCGTTACTAAACCACCAAACCACCAGATGGATCTCGAGCTTGAAAGTGGTGTGGAAGAAAGACACTCGTCTAGACGAAGCCATCGAGCAGGACAAGCGTTACAACATCTGCGCCCGCGTCGTCAAAGAAGTCCTAAACGAGCCAGGCCGAGTCATCCCTCTCAGGTACCTCGAGAAACGCCGCGAGAGGCTTCGTCTCAATTTCAAAGCCAAGAGCTTCGTGGAGATGAACCCTTCCCTCTTCGAGATCTACCACGATCGTATCAAACCTAAATCGGAGCCCGTTCAGTTCCTCCGCCCCACGGATCGTCTCAGAGCTTTCCTCGAGGAAGAAGAGAGGATCTACTCGGAGAACGAGGGGATGATCGTCGCCAAGCTATGCAAGTTGCTGATGATGGCGAAGGATAGAGTAATCAGCGCTGATAAATTGGTTCATGTGAAGAGAGATTTCGGTTTTCCGAATGATTTTTTGGTTAGGTTGGTTAAGAAATATCCTAATTATTTCCGGTTAACCGGTTTAGTTGGAGATGAGGGGAAGTCCTATCTCGAGCTTGTCGATTGGAACCCTGATTTCGCCAAATCAGCGATTGAGTTAAGAGCTGAAGAAGAAACCGTTAGAACCGGTGTTCGTGTGCGTCCCAATTTCGATGTGAAGTTACCGTCCGGTTTTTTTTTAAGGAAGGAGATGAGAGAGTGGACTAGAGATTGGTTAGAGCAAGACTACATATCGCCTTACGAGGACGCGTCTCGTTTCGACCAAGCTTCTAAGGAGATGGAGAAGCGAACAGTTGGTGTATTCCACGAGTTGCTGTCTCTGTCGTTGCTGAAGAGAGTCCCCGTGCCTATACTGGGGAAGTTCTGCGATGAGTTCAGGTTCTCGAACGCGTTTTCGAGCGTTTTCACTAGGCATTCGGGTGTATTCTACTTGTCGTTGAAGGGAGGGATCAAGACCGCGGTGTTGAGAGAGGCTTACAGAGACGAGGTGTTGGTTGATAGGGATCCTTTGCTGGAGATTAAGGAGAAGTTTTTGAGGTTGTTGGAGGAAGGTTGGCAAGAGAGGAAGGATCGATTGAAGAAGCAGAGGGAACAAGTTGCGAAAGATAGGGAGGTTTTGTTGGCAGCTAAAAAGCAGCAGGAGCCAGAGGAGCGTCTCTGTGATTAACATGTAAACATGTTTATGTAATGAGAGATATGTATGATCATCATACATCCTCTGGTCTTTTGTCTAGATGTACTGTCCCTTGCCTGGGTTGGTCATTACTCTGTTTGTTCGTTTAAATAAATAAAACTTCATCCACTTACTACATGGGATTGCTAAATCTGTCTGATTACAGCTGAGCACATTTGTCTCAATTAGAAGGAGCTTGATTTAAGCTGAACCGGTGTGAGTGACCAAATGATGCAAATATTTTTCACACCGTTGTTGGTGTTTTGCGGTTGCTATAAGTATATCATCTTTTCAGATTTTGAATCAAGAATCGCCTTGGGTATTAGGATCAATCAACACTCTGTTACAGCACTTGTTTAACTATCAAATTTCTTGTCACACTTTTGACGTTGCAGCTACATATATTTTTTTTTTTATAATTAAAATTGGCTGTGGAATTTGTAACAGATCTTTGTTCGTTTAAATAAATAAAACTTCATCCACTTACAACATGGGATTGCAAAGTCTGTCTGATTACAGCTGAACACATTTGTCTCAATTAGAAGAGCTTGATTTAAGCTGAACCGGTGTGAGTGATCAAATGATGCAAATATTTTTCACACCGTTGTTGGTGTTTTACTGTTTTGCGGTTGCTATAAGTATATCATCTTTTCAGATTTTGAATCAAGAATCGCCTTGGGTATTAGGATCAATCAACACTCAGTTACAGCACTTGTTTAACTATCAAATTTCTTGTCACACTTTTGACGTTGCAGCTACATATAATTTTTTGTTTTTAATTAAAAATGTCTGTGGAATTTGTAGCAGGTCTTTGCCAAAATGAAACACCCTCCTAGATATAGTTTTTCTTTTTCTTTTGTCACGCTTTTGAAGTTGTAGCTACAAATAGTTTTGTGAATAGAATGGTTGTGGAATTTGGAGAACAGGTCTTGCCAGGATAAGACTACCCCATTCTACAAACAACCTAACAGAGAACACGCAAATCAAATGAAATAATCAGATGAACCTATAATCTCTCTGCAACCAACTCTTCTCGTCCTACTTCTGCCTCCTCCATTCACCTTTTGAGTATTTAACAATGACACACCGAAGATCTCTCTCTTCACTCACACACACGCACACTCTCCATGGAAACTCTTTTTCTTGTAGCTGTTCTCCTTCTGGCTCTCTCCTCTTCCTCTTTCACAGGAGGCCAGAGAATCATACAGATTCCACCACCACGTCCGTTATGCGCCTCTCAGTACGCCCTAGCTAACTACGCCTGCTCACGTCTCCCAATGAACACTGTCCCACTTCCTTCCCCCATTGCCCCACCCCCTCCTCCCATCTTTCCCCCTCCTCCACATGATCATGACCACGACCATGATGATCATCACGACCACCATGATGATGATGACCACGACCATGATGATGATGACCACCATCACGACCATGATGATGATGACCATGATCACGACAACCACCATGACCATGTACGAGATCATGATGACCACGACCACGACCATGACCATGACCACGACCACGATCATGACCGAGATCATGATGACCACGACCATGACCACGATGACCATGACCACGATCACGATGATGATCACGACCACCACGACAACAACTATAACCACCGTCACCGCCGTCGCCACCACCACCACCACCATCGTCATCACCGACACAGAGAAGAGACGTATGCTCAACAAGAGTGCTGCAAGTGGTTGAAGCAAATGGACAACGAGTGCGTGTGCGACCTTCTGGTTAGGCTTCCGCCATTGCTAGCAAAACCTGCTCATAACTATACAGTGTTTGTGGATGAGTCGTGCATCGTCACTTACACCTGTGGAGGCAGACTTATGAGCTGATACTCTTTCCTTTTTATATTACTTACGTTGTCCCATGCCTTGTTCTTCTTCAAAAGCCCCTTTTGTTTATCTGTCTTTTCTTAGCAGTTTATTATTTCACGCGCTTCAGTATAACTGTTGTACGTTTCAGTGTTTCACACCCTGCCAGCAAAAAGTCAAAATTAAACAAAAAAAAAAACAGTAATACGGATTATAATTTGCCTGTGCTTTGCTTCTTCCTTTGGATACGAGCCTAGGTTCATAGCGCATTGACATTGTTGTGATTGTGAGAGACAAGATTTCACTTCTTATATTTTAGGTTAGGTCTAAAGATGTAATAAGAATCGTGGGCTGAATCCCGTAAGTAAGCTTGAAGAATGAATATGATTTTATTGATGAATTGAAAAGATGATGAATACAAAGAATATATTTTGAGATGATTACAAAAGAATACGTAATGTTTTTTGTCTAGTTCTAAAAGTCGGTTCTCGGAGAAGAGGATCCCTTGTTTTTGATCTTCTCCGTCTTTATATAGTCTAGGTCTCGTCGATAGCTCCTTAACTGACCTCTGAAATATGCGGCTTCAGTTACGTACTTGCTCCAGGTTCCTCTTGACCGAGTCTTCTTGAAACATCAGCTCTCTTTATATCGTGACCTCAATTATGACGACTTCCAGGTTCGGCTTTTAGTTCAGCTTCCAGCTCTCATTAATGTGATGGGCTTTATGCGGCCCACTTGGTAGCTCACGTTTTACCGGTACCTCACCTGAGGGTCATATTCGGGTCCAACAGTTGCCCCCAGCTTCCGAATAAAATCTTTTGTCTCGGAAGCTAGAATCCAGCTACCGACCTTATCTTTTTGTTAAAGTAATGATTAGTCCTTATCTTGTTAGATTCGGTTCAACTCGATCTAACGGCCTTTATTACTTATTGGCAAAATCTACGGCTCAGATGGAGGGGATTTGAAATGATATTTCCGAATCTCGAGAGACGATGGGATATAAAGCTGCGAGCATTAACTGCTACGCCTCCCACTTTCTCCACGCCTCCGTTCAGTTTCCCAAGGTAACTTCCCTCTCCTCTCGGTTATTTTTACTGTGTTTTTTTTTTTTTTTTTATCTTCCTCGTTACTTCTCTCTGCAAATTCTCTCCCAAACCTTGCAATCGATTTTCTCCTTGATCTTCCCATATCATGAACCCTCCGAAAGAAGGTTCCGGTGAGTCTGGGATGCCTCCTTCTGCCTCTGGGGCTAAACTACTGAAAGTTAAGCAAGAAGTCGGAGCCAAGATGAAGGGGAAAAAGAAAGCCAGAGAGACGATCGCAACCAGGGTCTCCAAGCGGAAGAAGAAAGATGATTCCGGTGGGAGCAGCTCACACTCACCGTCGTTGCTGAACAATCAAGACGTAGTCAACCTCATGACTCAAGCTCTTGGCTCGAAGGAGCTTGGCCGTGCCTGTAGCTCCGACGAAACCCCTGAGACCGCTCCGGAGGGTTGGTTCTGTTGTCACGAGAAGTTCATCTCCAAGTCTCACTTGAGATTTCCTCTCCCGACTTTACTACTCGATCTACTAGATCATTACCGACTAGCCCTCTCCCAACTCTGTCCCTCGATTATCCGTGTGATTAACGGATTCATCACTAGGTCCAAAGAAGAAGGGGTTAGCGTTGGTCTTACCGAGCTCATGAGCCTCTTCTCTTTGAAGGAGAGTGCTTCTAAAGAAGGCGGTTCCGGGACTTATTACCTCTCTAGTCGTCCTAATCACGTGATCTTTAGGTTCTCCAGTAGCGACGATGACTGGAGGAAGAAATACTTTTATGTCAAAGTTAATCCTTTGACGGTTCCCCCTGGTCGGAACCTTAGGGTCACTTGGACTAACCCATCTGGTTAGGAATTCTAGGAGTATCCTTTTTCCTGTTTTGTTTATTTGCAGTTGATTAACCTTTTTCGGTTCTGATTTTTTCTTTTGCAGAGATTGAAGATGCTCCGAAGCTTTCTACCAAGCTTACCAGAGATTTATACCGCAAGCTGCATTAGACTCCCTGTACCTGGCCTGCTTATACCACATCTCGAACAGGTGCAGCCAGATTCCCAGACGTCTACAACGCTTCTTTTCAAGATCCCATTCCTGCTGAGAACCTTGAGGGTAAGTTCAAGCTTGAACCTTTTCATCATTAATCTTGTTATTTCGGAAGTTTTCCACTTTCATAAGAACTTTCGTTGTTCCAGTTTCCGCAGGGGACTCAGTTGTTTCAATCTCAACCGGTGCTAGTGCTTCAGGTACCGAAAAGACTAAGTCAGGTGACATGACTCTCCGGCCATCATTTCGTTCTAGGGGTAACCCTTCGAAGGCTGCCAGTGTCTCTCGTGGGGGAGATAGGAGCCAAGGAGGGTCTTTCCTTGACTCGGTAAAGGATGTATTGGATGATGGAGTATCCAAACCTGTTGCTGAGGCTACTCCCACCGATGTCGCAGCTCAGGACGCTGCTCCTCTCCCTGAGGTCCAGGCACCGGAGACTGATTACCAGGCTCCGAGAGGTACTTCTGAGGTTGAGCCGTCAAGGCATAAAAGGCCTAGGACTGACCAAGCTGGAGTTCCTGCTCGATCATCCTCCTCGTCTTCTAGAGGGGGAACCGTGGGGTGGAGTTTTACCCATTCGAAGCCTGGGTCAATCTTGGATGACCCTTGGGGCTTGGGTGCAATACTGAGGCACCTGAAGAGGGTAGGATGTCCCCTTCCAGCGCTCAAGGACCTGACAAACTGAGATGAGTATCTCGACATCGCTCACTGCATGGGTCAGGTACATGATTTCCATCTGTTCTTTGTTTGTACTTTTTCTTTTAGAGATAATAATATTCGTATATTTTCGATGTTGTTGCAGTTGGCTGGGGCTGTTAACAGAGCCCAGCTCAAGTTTGCGAATGCTTTGCATGATGCCCCCAATGCTGGTGAGCTTGCTGAGGTGACTGAGATGGTTAAGGCAGCCAAGGTCGATCTCGATCAGGCCCGGGTTCGAATTTCTGAACTCGAAGCTGAAGTGACGAGACTAGGCTTGAAGGCTGATGCTCAGCAAGGAAAGATCGAAAGCCAGGAGCTCGATATCCAGGTGAAGAGTAGGAAGATTAATGATTTGGAGTCTGCTCGAAGGATAGCTGAACACCAAGTTCGTGAGCTCATTATCTCGTCCCAAGACAGCCAGAAGAACAAGGAAGCTGAAGTCAAGTTGGCAGTCAGGGTAGGTAAGAAAGAGGTCGTCGAGGCTTATGGCAAGGTCCTAGCCTGTGTTCAAGAGAAGTTTGCTAAGAAGAAGGAGGAGGTCAGTGCATTGGTGTATGCTCAGGAGCTCCAAGCTAACGTTGACCTCTTGAAGGATATGCTGAGCAACAAGATCCAAAGCGTCGAAGAGGAGTACAGCCAGCTGATGGCTTTGTTGCCGGGGGCGACGACTGCATATGAGAAGGCTCAAGTGTCTGACTTTTCAGTCAGCAAGCTTCCTCTTCCCAGATCTCGGACAGCTCAGGTACTTTCGAGATTAATCTGTTTAATCCGTCCTTTTCTGGGGAGTATGGTTCTAACTTGGGTTTGATGGCTCCTGACTTAGCTCCGGTCGAAGCAGCTCAAGGAGGTAACGATAATGTGGCTGAAGGGGAGGTTCCTGTTGGTGAACCGGTCCAAGATGAGAAAGAAGATTGAGAGCTACGGCTCTTTTAAATTTATGTTTTGTGTTTCTCAAGACTTTGGCTTTCGTTTATGTTTTATGACTTAGTGCCTGAGGAGGCCTTTAAACCTTAACACTTGCTGGATTACAATAGCCTAGGGAGGCTTTTAAACCCTTTCTTATGTTTAAATCTCGACTACTGTTTCTATTTCAAGCTTTCGAACTTGAATTAGTTTTATTTTAGACATAGTGACTGTCATTCTCGGATGAGTCGTATATTGTGATCATCGAGTCGAGTTAGGACATTTAGTCTTAATTTGTGATAAGTATTTAGCTTAGTACGCATTCGGTCACGAGGACTTTGAAGAGAAGTCTTTGACATTAGCTCGGAAAACTTGGGGACCTGAGTCCGATTTGGAAAGTTCTGGGACCTGACATCCAGGTCCGTAAGGGCCTGAGTTTAGTTTCGTAGGATTTCGAGATTTTTCAGTTTTGGTAAGGGTTTTAGGACCTTATTGAATTTTTAGGATTTTAAGACCTTGTCGATTGTTTAAGGGTTTTAAGACCTTGTTGATTGTTAAGGATTTTAAGACCTTGTTAATTGTTAAGGATTTTAAGACCTTGTTGATTGTTAAGGATTTTAAGACCTTGTTGATGTTAAGGGTTTTAAGACCTTAGCTAATGTTAAGGATTTTAAGACCTTAGTTTATGTTAAGGATTTCAAGACCTTTGGATTTATCAAGGATTTTAAGACCTTAGGTTCAGGTTTTCTGGGACCTGAATTTGTTCGAGATAATTGAGCTTAGGTCACGATTTAGCGGGATCTGGATTTTCTTGGAGGGTTTTAAGACCTTTGATGCTTATGGAACTGGATTAATTGTTTTATTAAAATCAGATATCAGAAAATACATGATTTAGATTCCACACAATAACTGTTTTCACGTTATGTGTTATTGGTAAAACATGTCCTCCTTGCTTAGGTGAGGAGATTGGTGAAAAGAGATTGGGGCTGCACTCATGACGGAGTTGCCTACATACCCAGTCAAGGGATCAAGCCAAACGTAGTTCAGGGAATTTGGGTACCTAATGATAATATCTTTTGAGGTTCGTGGCGTTCCACGATCGGATTTCAGGTACCCCGGTTCGTACCTTCTGGAGTTTATAAACTCCGGGTCGTACTATGTGGATAATTCGGTAGGGTCCTTCCCAGTTGGTTCCTAACTTTCCAGCTCCCGGTTCCTTAGTTCCTTCGAACACCTTTCTGAGTACCAGGTCTCCTACAGCGAACTGCCGGGGCCTTACTTTGGAGTTATAGTGCCGAGCCATTGCTTGCTGGTAATTTTGAATGCGGAGCAAAGCTTGGTCTCGTCTTTCCTCGATTAAGTCGAGGCTGTCCATCAGGAGCTGGTTGTTAGCTGCGGGGTTTGAGGTGCAGAGCTCCCGTCGGAGGCTGCCTGTGGTGGTTTCTGCTGGGACGACAGCTTCCATCCCGTAGGCTAAGGAGAAAGGAGTTTCCTCTGTAGCTTTTCGTGGGGTGGTTCTGCAAGCCCATAGTACTTCGGGTAGTTTTTCTGACCAGAGTTCTTTCTGAGCTCCTAGGCGTTTCTTGAGGTTTGCTAAGATCGACTTGTTAGCAGCCTCCGCCTGGCCGTTACCTTGAGGTCGCCGAGGTGATGAAAATGTGAGACGGATGTTCCACTTATCGCAGAACTTTTTGAAATCATGGGATATGAACTGTCCTCCGTTGTCGGTTACGATTTCGTATGGGACACCGTGCCTACATACAATGTTCTTCCAAACAAATCCTTCAACCTCAAATCTGTTTATTTGTTGGAAAGCTTCGGCTTCGATCCACTTTGTGAAGTAGTCGGTTAGGACGAGGAGGTTTAGTAATTTCTTTCCTTTCCCTGAAGGTACTAATGGACCTACGATATCCATGGACCACCTCATGAACGGGTAGGGAGCTGATATGTTAGATAGCTTTTCCGCTGGTTGGTGTATGATCGGTGCATGCCTTTGGCATTTGTCGCATGATGAGGAGTAGACCTCACAATCTGCGATAATAGTAGGCCAGAAGTAGCCTTGTCTTTTAATTCGGATAGCTAGAGCTCTGCCCCCGGAATGGTTACCGCAGGAACCGTCGTGCATTTCCTTCATGAGTTTCATAGCTACTAGACCATGAACGCATTTTAGGTAAGGTCCGGAGACACTTCGTTTGTGGAGGGCTGACTCGATTATGCAATACCTTGCTGCTAAGGCTTTGAGTTTTCGAGCCTCCCACTTATTGGGTGGGATTTTTCCCTCGAGGATGTAGTCCATGATTGGTATCCTCCAGTCTTCTCTTCCTACGACTTTGTTGTGAAGAGAGGAGGGAGGCTCCTGTTCGGGACCTGGTGTAGTGGTGCCCCCGGGGATATTCGTTGGAATAGGCCCCAAGAGGTCTGGGTTCTGAAGAATATCTCCAATTCCTTCATTGTCCCCGGTGGTTTGTGTAGTGTTCCTAGACGTGTTTTTACGAGCTGCGAGGCTTCTTGTCTGTACCTTAAGGACGAGTGGTTCCGAGGTTTCGGTGGTGCCCCCGGGGGTATTCGTTGAGTTAGGCTCAGGGGAGTTCGAACTTCGGTGAATACCCTCACTTTGGTTATGGTCCTCTAAGTTTTTTGTTGCACTGTTAAAAGAGTGTTTTCTGAAGCTGCGTGCTCTGGTTCTAGGGAACCAGAATGTCGTGAAGATTTGGGTAGCTTCCGTGGGAAGGCTGTTATCCTCAACTTTTGCTTTTGATTTGTTATCTAGCTCAGCTTTGGTAGCTATGTCGATACTCGGCTTTTCGATTCCTTCCACGGGTATAATTCGTTTTATGAGAGGGTCGGACGTGGAGGCTAACGCGGCGAGCGCGTCTGCTGAAGAGTTCTCTCCTCGTGGGATTCTCGTTAGCTCGAACTTATCGAACTGTTTTGTCAGGCTTAGGACTACTTCGAGGTATGCCCCCATCCTTTCGTCTCTCGTTTCGTATTCTCCGTGAAACTGGCTAGCTACTAGCTGTGAGTCACAGTAGGCGCTCAGCTCTCGGATTCCGAGACTAAGGGTTAGTTTTAAGCCGGCGATTAATGCTTCATACTCAACTTCGTTGTTGGAGGCGTTAAATCCGAGTCTATAGGATTGTTCGATGGTTTCTCCAGCTGAGGAGGTTAATCTTAGACCGACGCCGGAGCCCTGTTTTGACGAGGCTCCGTCCACGTATAGGCTCCATTTTGGGACCTCTATTTCTTGGTCTAAATGTTTGGATGTTAGCTCAATAACGAAGTCGGCAAGGACCTGAGCTTTTGCTGCTGCTCGAGGTCTGTAATCGTCCGGACTGGCTGGGACTATGCAAAATCGTTCGTAATGGCTGTGAGGTCATTACGATGATTGAGTGTGACTGGAAATATGGTCGTAGCTTCCTAGCAGCTGTTACGACTGCTAGGGCTAGTTTTTCCATGGTAGGGTACCTCGTCTCGGCGTCTATTAGGCTTTTACTAGTATAATAGACAGGTCTTTGTTCGTTTTGCTCTTCTCGTACTAGCACCCCACTGACTGCAGCTGCCGATACGGCCAGGTACAGGTACAGTGGTTCTCCAGATACAGGTTTGGACAGTATCAGAGGTTCCGAGAGGTATGCTTTCAGCTGTTTGAAGGCTTCCTCGCATTTTTCGTCCCATAGGAACTTCTTATTATTTTTCAGGAGTTTGTAGAATGGGAGGCACTTATCAGTGGACCTGGAGATGAATCTATTTAGTGCTGCGATCCGTCCAGTCAGTCTTTGTACCTCTCTGGTCGTTTTAGGTGACGGCATTTCTAGGAATGTCGCTATCTGTTTCGGGTTGGCTTCGATGCCTCTTTCGGTTACGAGGTAACCTAGAAATTTGCCGGAGGGTACTCCGAAGGTACATTTAGCTGGGTTTAGCTTCATGTCATATTTGTTGAGGATGTCGAAGCATTCCCTTAGATGGGAGATATGGTCCTCTCCCATTGAAGATTTGACTAACATGTCGTCGATATAGACTTTCATGGTTTTTCCAAGTTGTCCAGCGAACATTTTATTTACTAACCTTTGGTAGGTAGCTCCAGCATTTTTCAAGCCAAATGGCATGACCTTGTAACAATAGGTTCCTCGTTCGGTTATGAACGCGGTTTTCTCTTGATCCTCAGGCTCCATCATAATCTGGTTATATCCAGAAAAGGCATCCATAAAGGACAGGAGCTGGTGACCAGCCGTTGCTTCGACTAAGCGATCGATGTGAGGTAACGGGAAGCTGTCCTTAGGACAGGCCTTGTTTAGGTCGGTGAAGTCTACGCAGATTCTCCATTTCCCGTTCTTCTTTTTTACTACCACTGGGTTGGCTAACCAGTCGGGGTATTGAACTTCTCGGATTGATCCGGCTTTCGTTAGTCGATCAACCTCATCGTTAACAGCCTGGGCTTTTTCAAGACCTAGCTTACGACGCTTCTGTTTGATCGGTTTGAAGGTGGGATCTACATTGAGCTTATGTGTGGTGACGTTGGGGTCTATGCCTTTCATGTCACTGGTGGTCCATGCGAAGGTTTTGACATTTTGTTTTAGGAATTCGATGAGCTCCTTTTTAGTTTCGGGAGGCAGCTCAGATCCGATGCTTACCTGTTTTTCAGGGTTCGAGTCGTCAATGCTAACTTTTTCGATGAGGTTCTTGGGAGGACCTCGGATATTTTGTTGCATTTCGCGACTCTCCTGGACCTGTAAATGCTATTGGGGGGAATCTTTTATGATCTCGAATCCTCCCAGGTAACAGATCCTTGAAATCTTTTGGCTACCATGTACGGTAACTATCCCATCGGTTGCTGGAAACTTCACGCATTGGTGATAAGTTGAAGCTACTGCTTTCATCTTATGAATCCAAGGTCTTCCGAGGATTGCGTGGAAGGGAGACGGTTTGTCGACAACTATAAAGTTGGTCATTTTTATGACTCCGCCAGCTATAACTGGGAGCTTGATGGTTCCCAAGGAGGTAGCTGTTTCTCCTGAGAAGCCCACAAGGTTGGATTTCTGGTCGACAATTTCGTAATCGTCTATTTCCATTCCTTTTAATGCGTTATAGAAAATGAGATCAACGGAGCTTCCGGTGTCGATCATGAGCTTAGGTACCTCGTAGCCTGCTATATTTAACGTTACGACGATGACGAGGGCATCGTCGTGAGGCCTGTCGAAGTTTGATGTCTCACTTTCCCAAAAAGAGATTTTAGTGTTAGACTCGGGTTTGGTCGGTTTAGACTGAGTATTGGACACAACTTTCCGTACGTGATTTTTAATAGAGTTAACGGAGTCTTGACACATATCGGACCCTCCAAGGATGTAATCGACCCTTGAGTCGGGGCTCGATTGGGGAGGTGCTTTATTAAAGAGAGCTTTAATTTGAAGGCTTTTTCCTTGGGGGAATTTCTCAAGGATCATATCGACTCTCTTCTTGGGAGCGGAAGGTGGCGAATCTGTTTCCTTTTCAGGTGACCTTTCGCGTTTCGGGGAGTTATCACGGGGACCTCTCTTTTGATAAGGCTGTGGTTTTTTGAGATCCACGTCTTTTATTTCTCCGGCTGCAAATTTAGCAGCCAGTTGTCGTTGGAGGTCCCAACACTCTTCGGTTGAATGTCCTTTTCGATCATGATAGGAGCAATGTTTGCTCTCGTCATAGCCTTTGGACCAGGGGGCTTTGGCTGTTGCGGCGACAGGTTTTTCTTCCTTGTCATCCTCGATTACATAAGAATGCTCTCCCTGAGTCTGGTTATTTCGGGAGCTTCCTCTTTTGTGAGGTCCCTTCCCGTCGGAGGCTTCGCCTTTCGGGTGATTCTGGGATTTTCTGTGGAGCTTATCTAACGCTGCAGTTTCTTCTTCCAAGGTAATGTATCTAGAGGCCCTGTGAAGGGCGTCGTCGATAGTTGGAGGAGGATTTAGCGTTAGCTCCGAGAAGAGGCCTAATTTGTACCAGAGGCCTCTCCTAAGGGCTTCAATAGCTACGTGATCGTTAGGGTTCGAGAGTTTAGTTCTTACTGCCCTTAATTTTTCGATGTAGACTCGCAATGAGTCTCCCAATCCTTGTCTGATCTTCCAGAGGTCAGCTTCGGAGGCTTGTTTCAGGATGTGGGTTGAATATTGTTTCATAAAGGCGTTAGCTAGCTGATCGAAGCTGTCTATAGAGTTTGGTTCGAGACTAGAGAACCATTCTAGAGCTGTTCCGGTCAGGTTTTCAGCAAATGTTCTGCAATATCCTGCATCGCATTCTTCCTTCGTGAAGTGAGCTTTAACGATCGCTAGCTGGAAGGCTCTTAAATAAGCCTTTGGGTCTGTGTTTCCATCGTACTCAGGGATCTTGATTTTTCGAGTGTCTCTTATGTAAGAGTTAGCAATTCTATCGGTAAACGGAGTTCCACGAGTCTCTTCGATTAGGCTCTCGATTTCGGGAGCTGAGCTCGTTGCTTTGTGAACCTGAGCTCCCAGTTTCTGGAGAGCTGCGTGGGTTCGCTCCATGTATCTGCGAATCGCGTCAGGTCCCTCGAAGGGAAGGATATTTGGATCATTTTCAGGTGTTCGGCGCACAGGTTCCTGGCGGAATCTAACTCGATCATTTTCCCAGTTAGCTGGCGAAACAGATCGTTCGTTCGTCCTTAGGTTCCGAGCGAGATTAGTACGAAGAGCTGCAGGATCAGCATCCGTTCTTTGAAATCCGTCGGTATTTGGGGTTGAAACCCTAGTTTGAAACACCGGAGCTGATGTTCTGCCCCCGGACGGAATGTTGGTTCCTGCTCCAGACCCCGAAGGAGGTGGCGGTGGAGGCAATCGTGTGCTCCCAGCGGTGTTTCGATCAGGCGCGGAGCTCGTTGTCGCTACGTTGCTCCCCATGGTGCTGATGACTGGTGGGACAAACGCAGGAGCTGTCCTGGCGCGAGGCGTTTGGAAAGCAGGTTCCTGACCATCCGCTCCAGAGCTATCAGGGGAGAAGTTCAGACGCTCTCGAGGGAAGGAGGGGTCAGCTAATCGTTCATGGAACGTGATCCCTCTTCCCTGGTGGACGGACGGTTGGGTTGTTGCGGATTGAGATCTGGTTATCTCTTCGAACTGTTGCTGCCGTTCGGCTAGCTGTTGCACCGTTCGCTCGGTTTGTTGAGCTTTGTCCACTAACTGGAGCATCATCTGCCGGATCTCAGAAAGCTGAGCTTCCGTTTGGTTCAGAGCGGATTGATGCGATGTGTTATTGAGGGCTGAGGACCCAGAGTTGGTCCCTCCGGAGGCTCTCGGGTTATTTACCCCCGGAGCAGTGCGATTCGGTGAGCTATTGCTCAGGTTCGATTGATCGGGGTTAGATGGATTAGTTCCATCGAGTGGATTCATCTTTAAGCTTTGGAGAAAGGGATTCGATTAATTGTCCCCACAGACGGCGCCAATTGTGAGAGACAAGATTTCACTTCTTATATTTTAGGTTAGGTCTAGAGATGTAATAAGAATCGTGGGCTGAATCCCGTAAGTAAGCTTGAAGAATGAATATGATTTTATTGATGAATTGAAAAGATGATGAATACAAAGAATATATTTTGAGATGATTACAAAAGAATACGTAATGCTTTTTGTCTAGTTCTAAAAGTCGGTTCTCGGAGAAGAGGATCCCTTGTTTTTGATCTTCTCCGTCTTTATATAGTCTAGGTCTCGTCGATAGCTCCTTAACTGACCTCCGAAATATGCGGCTTCAGTTACGTACTTGCTCCAGGTTCCTCTTGACCGAGTCTTCTTGAAACATCAGCTCTCTTTATATCGTGACCTCAATTATGACGATTTCCAGGTTCGGCTTTTAGTTCAGCTTCCAGCTCTCATTAATGTGATGGGCTTTATGCGGCCCACTTGATAGCTCACGTTTTACCGGTACCTCACCTGAGGGTCATATTCGGGTCCAACAGTGATCTTCTAAGTTTATTCCAGGCTCGTGGATTGTATTTATATCATTTCACATTAGACTACATATAAAAGAGGAGTCTTCAATACACCTAAGATCAACAATGCTCCTTGTAACAGCAAACGGACAAGACATCCGGATGGAATGTCTATTTGATTGCTTTTTTTTTTTTTTTTGGAAGAAGAAGGGTTAGTGTTTGAGCAGCTTAGATTGGAGTTAGAGTCAGTGAGTCTTCCACTTAGATCTTATCAAATTTAAGAGCAATGTGATAAAATATGATATGTCTTCTCATCATGCTTCTTGCACAACACAAAATCTTTGTTCAATCCAGCATTTTTACTCTGGACGATCAATGTTCACAAACAGAAAATCATATCTCCAACAACATATGCTTACATCATAAGCAAATCATGTGTGGTTATATTTTCAAAAGATAGGAGATTGTTTTAGTGGGGGCATAATGTTTTTCAAATACGCAAACAAAAAATAAAAGTAAAAGAAATATAAATGTGATTAAAAACCATCCTTGACCGTCTATTATATAAATATTTAAAATAAATTGACAATATCTAATAATTTTTTATACTTCAACATAAATATAATGTGATTATGCCATATAAAATGGTGGTGTAATTTTTGATTTTATCTTCCTTATATAGTTTATTTATCCATTTTTGAATTTCTAAGATAGTTTATCTAACAATTATGAAGTTTGAAACATAATAAGGTAAATATTTTATTTATATTACAAAATAACTAAATGTGGTAATGTTAATGATAAAATAACACTTTAAAATAGATAGAAAATATAAAATAGAAATTTTTAGTTATTTTATAAAAATGAAAACCTATCTCCAAACTGAAAAAAATACATTTAGGGTTCATATTAGAAAATATATGAGATTGGTTCTTAAGAAAATACAATTTAACTGTCTAGGTTGATATTATATATGTGAATTATTTATATAGGATTCATATCAAAAGTAAAAGCATATGTTCATCGAAATAGTTAATCTTTTATAATGATTACTCTTTCTTTTAATTATTTAATATGCTGACCCTTTTTGGCATCAATAATAATAATAATAATAATAATAATAATAATAATAATAATAATAATAGTGATTTTAAAATATATTTTATTTTGGAGAACTCTATAGTATTATATTTTTGTTACATAATATTCCATACTTATATCGTTTTTTGTCTAATCTTAAATTAATTATCTTTCATATTTTTAAATTAGAATGAAGTTGAAGCAAATGCATATGACACCTTCTTCACCAAGATATTTGGTAAAAAAACGTATATCCAAAGCTGTGGGAGGAGTGAGCTACACACAATCTATATGTGAGTCCTACAAACAACATAATGACTTGAATGTGCATGTCCTCCATTGGGATTGTGATATGTTCAATTCTTAATATGTATTACGCTGATGAATCCTTTGAAATTATCTAGAGAAGTGCACTAAAATTGTGTATTGTACTGATCAATAATACTTATATGATTTTATTTTAACAATATGTAAATGAAGAAGATTTATTATCTTAAGCATTGAAATCTTTTAAAAATTTGTTAACATCGTGTTCGATTTTGTTTGAAGTCTTATGTTTTAAGTCTCATTTGCATGCATTCAACAATAAACTAAAATGGTTCATGAATATATAAAAAACATATTATCATTGTTTAAAATAAAAATAAATAAATATTAGTTTATTCTATCTCAAAACTATGTAATAAGATTAGAGATTAATACTTGATAACAAATTGTTGCATTGAAGCTCAAATTTTCAATACAATATAAACTCTATAAATTAATACTCATAAATTCATAAAAAAATCAGATTTCAAATTGGATCGATTTAAAATATAACATAAATTGAGAAGATAATACGTTTTAGAACCTATGTAAATATATGGTCCAGTAAAATTATAAATTAACAATACATCTATATATGTATATCTATTTTATATATGTACAAACAAATTAATATATTGTTGTTTATCAGTTGCTCAAAAAAAATATTGTTGTTTATCTTTATGATGGAATTATTTTTATATTTTCTTAACTTAATATTTTTTTATAAGATTTACTAAAATTACATTTCAACCACATTTAAACTCTATGAAATTTATTTTGAGAATGAACTCAAAGACGAAGGGACTATCTTAATCGCAAAGGCGCTTGAAAAAGGTCATGAACAGTTGGCTGAAGTTGACATGAGCACCAACATGATGAGAAGAGCTGGGGCAAATGCCTTGCCGCCTTGGCACAAACTGTTTTGAACAAATGTACTTTCGAGCTTCTGAACATTAATGTAAACTTCATATCTGAGGAAAGTGTAGACGAGGTAGATGAAATGTATAGGGACTCACTGGACAAGCTTGGTCCTCTGGATGATAATGACCCTGAAAGAGAGGATTTTGTAGATGAAGAAGAGTAAGATGGAGAAGACAATGAACTGGAAGCAAAACTAGGAGGTCTGAAAATCAAGCAAGATGAGACATGACGTGATGCTCATGTTTTTACAAGGAGTTAAACTAAACATGGACCTTGGCGAAATCTTCTTCAAGGAGTACAGAAGAAACGGTCAATAAATGAGTAAATGAATGCCTTATTATTTTGATGGTGCATTCACTGTATCTCCCATATTTAACCAAGCATCACATGAGAAACCGTACCTAATTTCAAAGAGAAGTTAAAACTGTGGAAAGCCAAACGTTTTAAGAAGGAAATAACTGATCAAAACCAAATTGGCGTCTCCCCCATATTCAACCAAACACTACAAAGACAATACTGTACCTAATTTCAAGGCAAAACTTCAAGTCATACTTAGTTAGCTTGGTGTTCAGAAAAAAAAAAACTTAGTTAGCTTTTACGTGTAGTAACTTACTATCCAACAATGGCTACCCAAAGCTCATCTTACTCATAATTGTTTGGGAACCCATGTCTGCGGAAACAAACAATATCGAAAAAGTAGCATATAATTGAGATCAACATTGTGGAATAGAGTTGATAGATATATATTGAAAAGGGTTCATTATAGTCTCTGAGGACAAAAAGAAAGTGTGTCAAACATAGGAGGGTTTTACAAATCATAGGTTCTTTTAATCAGATGGGTTGGTCTTTGGGAACGATCTGATCCTTGATCCACATGTAGATTGGGATTAACACAAACCAGGCAGCCGCTAGGGTACCCAAGAGGAAGCGTCCCAAAAAGGAGAAAGGATTGTTCACAGGCTTCTCTACGTCCTCTTCCTTTGGTCCAAGCTGCACCAATTTCAACATTATGAGAAGAGCAAAAGCTTCAAGTAGAGAGAGAGAGAGAGAGAAGAAAGGAGTAAAAAAAAAAACAAACCTGGAGAGGAGAGTCACCGGAGGCAGGTTTAACACCGGTGACAGAGCATCCCATGATAAGACCGTGCCTGCGAACACCACGGTACCACTTGGGTCCAATCCTCTTAAGCTGAACGTCCTTGAAACCAGCTTTGGTGAACCACTCAATGTACTCTTCCTCCTTGGGGAAAAGCATCCAGACATCCGCAAAGAAGCGAGAGAGCCAGAAGGTTGGGTGGACTGGGCCAATGAGACACGCTTTCCCACCGATCTTGAGAACTCTGTAGGCTTCCCTTATTCCCCTCTGAGGGTCAGGCCAGTACTCAATGCTGTGTCCAAAACATAAACCCTAAATCCAATCACAACTCGATTCACACAATTACAAAAACAAAATAATTGACTTTTTTTTTTGTTTACCTTCCAGCAGAGACGTATCTGTCAGCATAATCAGTAGGAAAAGGGAGATCCTCAGCATCTCCTTCCACGATCTTGCATTCCTTCAACGGCTCCTTCTGCTTCGCTTTAGCTAGCTGATGCGGCGACTGGTCAAGAATCGTCACGTTCTTGGCTTTCACTTTCTTGACGATGCCTAGCGTGGTGAAACCGGTTCCACCTCCGACGTCGACGACGCGCATGTTGGGACTGCTCAGATCCGCCGGCTCGAGAGCGTCGTCCCTCATATCCTCCGTCCAGTGTCCGGGGTTGATGATGTGGTCGTATACGATGGAGAGGAACCTGTAGAACCAGTAGGCCTCTTTTTTGTGCTGAATGAACCTGGGCTGCGCAGACGGCCTTGGCGCCGAGACGCTGCCGCTGCTGCTGCATCTGGTTGTTACAGAGAATCTCCGCGTCGTGGCGGATGTGTTGTTTGAGACTAAACTCAGCGGAGGAAATGCTCTCGCCGCTTGGAGTTTGGAGCCGGTGAAGCCTAATCCCTTGGGGAAGGTGATGGCACCGTTAAGCATGAACGAAGCCATTGATGACCCAAGCCTCCTAAAATGCTTATCAGATCGGGTCGTTGGAAACAACGAAGCGCCTTATCACCAGTGAACACAAGCAGATGTCAAATCCACTGGCTGAGAGTGATGACTAGCAGCCACATACCTTTTTTTATTTATTTGTTTATTATTTGATGTGTATATCACAATATCGTTTGGGCTTATTTTGGGCTTTAATAACGTGTCAACTATATAAGTGACGTGACTTGGAGAAAAGAGGACCATATATCCGACCACAAGCACATCCTCTCGTTTTCAGTATAACGTGTTCGTCAGTAGCTACTTTACTTTTTTACTTCATGTCAAATTTTTATGTCTCCAATACGAAAAATAGTAGGTAACATAAATAAGAGAACAAATTAAAGAAAAGAGACAAAAACAAAACTCGTCCGTTGAGGTAAACATCAAAAACATGAAAATGTCAAACAATCAGATCTCTATCTTATCTAAAGCAAGTTGGGGTGTTTGGTGCAAAAAAGAAAAAGAAGGAAAGTAGCAGCAACATCGTTTTAAAAGATAACAAAGATTAAGAAAGTAAAAAAAAAAAGTGTCTCCTGTGGATTTATAATCTTGCTCAACCCAGAAAGTTCACAAATCACCGCACATTTTGCCTGGTCTTGATCATCCGCTTTAATGCCGACAGCCAGAAGTTGCACTCATCCCACTCGCTGTTCGTCAGAAGTACCTGTTCCGAGTCAACAACACCAACACTCATTCTTCTTTTCTTTCGTTCTTTTGTCAATAAATAGGAAGGAGCCAGAGATTCACTAGCTTACCTGTATCTGAAGGGCTGTACTGAAGTCATGGTTGTCCAGAGCTTGGCAGAGCTGTCCGAGTTTGTCTGCGGCATTCTTGGACATTTCTCCGCTATTGAGTCTCACAAACAAAGCCCCTAACTTTTTTGAGTTGTCTTCTATCTCACGCTTCTTCTGAGGATTTGCACGTGCGCCTCCCACTGCTTCTGATGTCTCATTGAAAAGCCTTGTCAACGTTGCTATCAAAGGTTTCTGGTGCGCTGGATCAGATTTTACAACAGGTAACCGTTTAAAAGTCGGAAAACAGAACAGACAAATGGTGCTCGTGTCACGCTGCACAATACCTGGGACGTTGGAAGTATCTGCAGTCTGAACAGTTGGCGGTGGAGCTGCAGGCGCAGGGGCTGGCTGCGGTGCTGGAGGACTTGGTGGTTGCACAGAACCTGTTCCAGATCTAGGAGCAACTCCTGGAGTTGACATAGGCGTAAATCCTATGGGTCCAGCTCCTGGAGCAACGACTTGGGACATCATGGGGTTAGAATATTGCCCAACTTGTGAAGGGGCAGAAGGTACATATGAACCAGGACCGGGGGGAACAGGGTATGCATTGTTAGATGGTCCCTGATGTGACATACATGTAGCTGTTATCTTAGTCAAACTAAAAAGAAAAAAGTGCGTGAAACATCAAACACAATGAGTCAAAATAAACGTTCACATACGGTGAATGAATGGGAACCAATGGTTGGTTGCTGATACTGGTTTGCATTCTTCAGTGCAGCGGGAGTTGAAGGAACAAAAGTAGATCTCATGGATGGCTGAGCATTGCTTGCAGGAGCCGGAGGATAAGATGGCTGCATATACACACCATAGTCAACAAATTGACCTAATAAACCTAAAGATAACAAACAGTATCCTTCCCCACCAAACTCTTTTTTTCACGAGCTCTAGGATATAGATTCTATAGATATTCATTCTTACGACATGGCTTTAGAGGCTGTAATGTTCTGTTTGAGTATATTCTTTTTGTGAATGAGCGAGATACTAACCCATCCCAATACTAAGACAAACCACACACAAGACGAGACAAGGCATTTGAACACCAAATACATATCCAGATGTCGTACTATTTTAAAAAATTGACCAACGCCCTACTCAAAATCATAACGGAAAATCTCCTAATCTAGACTTCTGATTACTGCCGGCTAAGGATGAGAACTGATGCATGGTGGGAACAAAGAATGAGCAAAAGAAAATGCAACAAAGCCAAAACTTAAGAAACCTGGGGAGCTGGCTGAACTTGGTGAGGCATAAACATGGTTGCTTGCTGCATGGGTGGATTTACAGCAGTGGGGGCATATCCTCCAGCATACGAATTAGTGTATGGTTGTTGATACTGGTTATCATATGGGTTACTAAGAACGTTTGGTTGCGCCTGAGTCGGCTCCTAAACACAGAAGAATAAAAGGATAAGAATGTTGTCCATAAAAATCTAAATGGATTCCAGAGAGAGCCAAGCTCTAATCTAAAGATAGCTGCAGAGTAAAAATGAAAGAGACCTGGTTATATGGCATGGTGCTCTGATGCTGAGTGTTGCCTGAAGCTACAGCGCTAGTCTCTGGAGATGCAATATGAAATGATACGCTAAATCATCACAATTCAATCCTCTTAAAAAATAACGAAAACATTACTGCATACGCACCAGGTTCTGCAGAAAGAGAAATGCGATCACGTAATATAGAAAGTTCAGGTGACAAGCCACCAGAATCCAGAACTTTCAAGTACTTCATTGCCGTTGAAAGAAGCCCCTGGCTGGCCAATATCTCCGCATAACTCTCAAAGAGTTTACACAGAGATGCGCTGAACTTTTTGTTGTCAGTTGCTAAAGCAAGGACAAGAGTCTTCTCCATAAGATCCTATTAGAAGAAAAGAGCAAACGAATATGAACAAGGAAGCCAACTTAATCTATGCACAAAACATGGAAAGTGATACACACTTGAAGAAGCTCGGCATAAGATCTTCCATCACGCTCATTTGCAAGGCTTCTCGACCAAATTTCTACTGTTCTGTCAACATTTCCTGCGCAAATGTAGCACAGAACTGCAGCCACAGTGTTTCCAGCAGCCATCAACTTTGAGGCAAGGACATCGCACAGACTGGCCCATTGTTCTCCTTGTGCAAACTATTTGGGAAAGTATATAGGAACAGGATTAAATACAAAGCAGTTTTATCGTGACCAGAATAGCGTCGCAGTTGCATGCATCATGTCACACTGACGAGTTGTTCATTGTTTGAAGAGCTAGAGTGATGGGATATTATATTTTGATCAAGTAAAACATGAAAAGCAAGAGTTTTAGAAACTTACAGTACATATGAGAGCAAGAGTTTCTTTCCAGTACTTGTGTGACCTTGTATGGATTAGGCTGGCGAGATCGTTGGTCACCATTGCAGCAACAACCTAAAGCATATTAGCATACATAGTTTAGAGGCTTATCGACCATAAACAGGGATGTAGATGGCACTTACCTACATATATTAAGTTAGAAAGCACATATATATATACCTTCATGAAAGGTGCACTGTTCATCTTCAAATATTTCTCACGAGTACTCTCCCACAACGCTATACCACCAACATGAGCAATAACTAAAGCATCCGCCATCTTATTTGCAGATATACACTGATCCACCGCTTCCTTGTAATCTCCAACAACCAAGGCACGCTGGATAGCATCATCAAATACACGGTCATAACTTTCATCTTCTTCTTCTGGCATTTCTTGAGTTTCTTCTTCTTTGGCAGCAAAATCTGTGTCTGGAGGCATAAAATCTGTGGCAGAGGTAGATACGGGTGTATCCGGTTTAGCAGGAAAGTTGTCAAAGAAGTCTTCTCCATTGTCCATAGCAAATGCATTTGCCTCGTTACTTTCCTCAGGCTCCCGTGCATGAACTGTAGTATCCTCTAATTCGATGCCATTCAGATCTGAAGAGATCCCATTTACAGCCTCATCCTTTTCTACAGAAGGCAAACTAAAGCCAAGATGGCTGATCAACTTTGTCCTTGTAGTTCCTTCCTCATCAAACATCATTTTCAGCAAGCCCCATGTCTCTTTCTCTTCTTTGGATCTGCCAAATTAGTGAATTGAAACAGAGCAAAGTTCAGTTGTCGGATGAGTTTGTCAAAAAGGAGAATATGAACATTTTTAATCACAAAGATGCCATACTCAGTCTCTTCAGATTTCTTCTCACACAAACCCCTTAGCGAATTCTTATCTCCATTTTCTATGGCGGCTTCAAATTCAGAAGTACGACTCACTAAACTCTGTTCTGTTACCAGGCTGTGCAAAAAAACCTGTACATAACATTTAGACAAGTAAGATATGACGAACAAAAGGAGTATAATATATGACAATATCCTTCCTAATAAGCTAACCTCAGACGGAATGCATGAGGTACCCTTCTGAGGGGCCTTTGCCTGAAACGATACTAGCTTTCCCCCAAATCCAAAAGATGCACCAACCGGGCGCTTATACCATTTCGGTGCTTTTAAATAATCTGTACAGAGAGCATTATAAGAAGTGATGTTGGTTCTACTGCTATCCAATCCTCCAACACGGAATCCAGTAATTATTGTAAACACAATGTTCAGAATGGGTAAATGACATTACCAGTACCATAAGTATTCTCTTCAGCACCATAGCGACTGCAACCCTGCACCAATGGTTCAAACGGTAGGTGCATAAGATTTAACCACTAAAACATTTGATCACCGTAAAGCAACAAGCTTGGAAACCAAAATTTATATTAATATTGGGAACGAAAACAGCCAATAAGAGTGAATTCACAGGTTCGTATTTATACTATGGTCTCATACATTAGTTTTCACCTAGAACCGAACAATTCCAAATACATTAAAATACCAAGATACCTCGATGTTGTAGATGCCAAGTTTCCCATCAAATGAAGATGCTGATATAACTCCAGGTATCTTTGGGTACCAATGAACATCAAAATTCCAATTGTTTCCAGCAGGCAACTCAGCCACAATCTGATATAGTTGGATCAAGTTCAGTCTAAACGAAGATTGGCTAACTAATAAGCGGATGAAAGCTAGCAAATGTGTATATTTCATCACTTCCATCTCCCTACCTCTCCTGTATTAGTGTCCCAGCAAATAGTTCGGTTGTCCTTAGCACATGTAAGAAGATATGAGCTATCACTTGGACACCATTCCATTGCAATTACACCTGCGAGGTAAGAAGTCAAATCACTACAATTCACCAAAATGGTAAATTCTAGAAAGAACGAAGACAACAGGTCCATGAGATGACCCTAAGATGGCTGATCTAGAAATGGAAAAGGCATTTTAATGAAATGATTTGAAAATACCTTTTTGGTGTCCATTAAACTCGCGCACAGGTGACATTGTATTCCTCATATCCCAGAGCTGATTGTGGATACCTTAGGTTACTAACTAGACGAACCGAATTTGGAAAAAAAAAATGAGATCAAGACATTAAATGGCTCCTTTACCTTCAGAGTAGGTGAACTGTCGTCATCTGATGCAACCATTATCTGGGTAGCAATGTCAGGGTTCCATTGTAAAACAGAGCAACGGCGTCGAACAGAATCTGCAAAGCTGTTGACGGATAATAGCCAGATCAAGGTTTCTATAGCAAGAATGGAGCGCCTCACTAATAACACTAAAAGAAGCGTATACTTACTTAATCAAAGGCTTCTGCTTCCTCAAGTCCCATATTACTGAGGGAAAAACACAGATGAGCAGAAGCAGAATTAGAGTTGACAAAAAGAACTACAGAAAGGGAAGAAAAGCGGTAAATCTCACTCACCAGTAGTCCCATTGTATGAGGTCGATGCCAATATCTGCTGAACTTTTCTATTCCACGATATAAAAGAGATTTCACCTTGCGTGGAAGAACCAGTTCCCTGCATTAGACACTCGTTTTTTTTAAGATGCTCTACGATTCAACTCAAAAGACTGAAGATAAAGTAATGCATGTACAAGTAACTAAGACGAACAGAAATGTTATTTGGCTTGAAAGAAGTGGTGGTTAACCTTGAGAAGGGGAAAATGAGAAGGCTCCGCAGGCTTGGTTAGATCCCAAATGCAAATTTCACCATCATCAGCCCCAGAGGCAAGTAGATTCGGTGTGATAGAATTAAACTCAAGACCACGAACCTAATAAAACCGACCAAGTAAAACCAGTATCAAATGAGAGGAGTTCAAACAAAATAAAAACAAGCGTTTAGCAAAGAGAATGATCAATTATAGAGCACTCACGGGGCCTTTGTGAACTGAAAGATGTCCAACGAGTGCATTTACACCAGACTGTGGACTGAAAAAAAAATGAGGACAGTTGTTCAAGTTAGACGAAAACTCAATACCAAAAAATCAAACTACACAATGGTGCTCTCAATTATCACTTACGATCGTTTGTTTTTTTTAATTTTAATTATCAATTACGATCGTTTATGAGATCGAACATTGTAAACAAACGAGCGATGAATATCAATTTGAAAACGGGGAAGCACCTGGTTAACGAAAGAGGATTCCACAGATCTATATTCCCATCGCCAAGACCTCCAGCAATTAGACCGAGGGAGAACTCATCGGATCCAGATCCATTCTTCCCCCACGCGAGTCTATGGAATCGCTCCGAGCAGGGGATTTCACCGACCAGCGGCAAATCGCGATCGTCCGACTGAAAATCGAGCTTGAAGATCTCGAGACTGGCGGATGAGCTAAACGACAGATCCACGGCTCCCGCCATGGTCCCGGCGGCCATGTAAGGAGCGTCGGGAGCCAGCGCGACGGAGGCGGATCTGTCCACCCCCTTGATGCAAGCCATGATTGAAGGAGGAAAGGGGAAATCAAAATGGGATCGGCGATCGATCGGGAGGTAGAATGTGTGTGTGTGGATTAGGGTGTGAAGTTGTGATGTAAATTGGGATCTCAGGAAAAAGGAGTTACCATTAAGGATGAAACGAGGAACAGAAAAAATAAATCTATCTGAGCTTCTCGTGAGGGGTGAAACTGTACTCTCACCTGAGTCAGGGCAATATGGGTACTTCCTCTAAGGTTCTCCGAGCCATTGCGAGCATGACACGTCGCCTATTGTTTTTAGGCCTAAGACCCATCTAATTTAGGCTTATAATTTTGTTATCCCCAGTGGGCTGTTATGTGTTACATTCCTAACGGGTAGCCCAGAGTTCTTAAAGTTATTATTTCTGTGATTATCTCCAGTGGAGATACAATGACAGTCTCTGGTTGCTTATTGTATTTTTTTTTTTTTTTTTAAAGTTCACAAGATAAAAAAAATGAACTCTGATTTGTTCTCAGTTGATATGTATTTATCTTTTTCCTTTTGAAGTTTCTAATTATTTATATGAATTTATAGAAGTGAGACTAATGTTAAAACGAGTAATTATTTCCATGTATGTTTACGAACAAAAATCAGATAGTTTATACTAATTCAATTTTTTCACCTTCATGCTTTGCTATTAGTTGCAATGAGTTGTTTATTCATCGTATATTGGTAAATATAATACAAATGGGTGTGTTTGGTAAGCAAAAGATTTGGTTGTTTTATTATTTATTGTTGACACTTGAATGATTTAGCAAGTAAATACATGTTCATATAGACACACTGTAGGGAACACCCATTCCGGTAACACCAGGTTCAGAGGTGGGCTTCAAAAGCTCGTACTTGACAACACCTGCTCCAGCTCTGTTCTTTAGAGCAACATTCACGTTCCTCTCATCTATCACACCTTCTAGATATTGGAGCCTGCCTTTGAATCGTTCATATGCAGCAAAGATGACAGGATCATCGATCCAAGATGCTTCTGGCTCCTCTCCCAAGTACTCTTCGTCTGGTGAATGGGTCGATAGTAGATCCAGAGTCACCATCACTTGCGTCGCCTGCTTCCGCGACGGGAATGTCTTGAGCAACACCTTCTCTGGCTCCTCGTAGAACTCTTTGAGCTCTTCCTCTGTAGGCTCTTCCACTGGCATTCTTATCCTAGTTGTGGTTGGTCGGTTGGGGAAGTACCCTCCGTACCCGTACTGTCCAAAGTTTACAGCTGCATGGTGACCTGAAGCCACCCACGCAATTGTAGTCGCCACGCCAATCAAGTCATCTTGTGTTTTGAGCTCAGGCCACCATGGTTCGTCTTTTTTGTCTCCATGCCCTACGTTCTTCACTTCACTCCACCATCCTTGGAGTTCCTCATCCGACGCGATCAGCCCTGCATCGGGATAATAGTGCTTCACATAGTCTGTGATCCATTCCTTAAGTGCATCCCACAGCATCAGACCGTCATTCGCAAATGGGTAGTCTGGTATAGTTAGCCGCACTCCATGTTCCGCAGTCTCATCTTCCACAGCCAGTCCCCTGACAAGACAAACATTTTCAAATTTTTATTAACTTATAGTAATTCAATTGTGCTAAGAGTGACAAAAAAAAATGACCGTTACCTGCTAATGAGGTCTGCAGGTAGAGCTTCCTTGTCGAACCTCCATAGTTTACCATAAACGTCTGAACTTAGCTCTAATGAATACTTGCCGGGCCAGAAACTAGTCTCAATGATTCCACCTGCGTTGACGAGACTTTGGCGTGCACGAGCGTTGATCTCCATGGTGTAGCGGAAGTGGGGATGCAAAAGCCTATAGATAGGATGCATGGCACTTAGTTGTCTGTTTGCCGCTATTATGTATGGCTCCATACAGCAATGAGTCCTCAGCCTGTAGCGATAGAGAAACCACATACGTCTGAGTGTTATATGTATATATGCAGTTAAAATCAAAATCTAAGAGGGTCTATTAATTTTATAATACCAATGGGAAATAAGCTGATGATAACCAGCATCATGAGCAACAACATGAGTCTTAGCAAGTTTCCATAGCCAGCAGGAGGTAGCATCATAGCCTGGTGTGAAGACTTGCTTCCATTGGGGCCTGTTGACATCTGGGGGACGAGTCAACTCAATGGCAACAGGTCTCAATGTGCTATCGTCGCTGAGGAAGAATAGTGTTCGAGAAGCATATAACATGGTATCATCCAACTCCCTCACTTTTATCACATACGGTAGTAGCAAGTCGTGATAATCCAACACGAACAATCTTTTGTTCTTTAGAGCCTGCGCCCATCCATTGATACACTCATTCAGTAAGGGAATCTTCTATATGCATATACGCTTTTAAAAAGACTATAGAAGATATTAAATCTACCTCATCAACTGACATGACTCCTCTGATTTCCTTTTCCACAACCTCCCAAGTAATGAGTGAGTTGGGATCACCATATTCCGCTGGGTCTAGTTTGCTTTTCAACGGCCACTCCTATAATAAAAGTGCACTCGGGTTTAAGCACTAAAACCAGAGAATGTTCCATTTATACACATGCATGAATCTTGCTTTGTTGAACTAGCAGAACATTTAAATTACTTCATCTTTCTCTGTTTTATAATAGATAATGTCCTAGAAATATACACACAGATTAATAAGCTATTTAATTTTTTTATTCTTCAAACAAAATCATTAATTATTCATCTAACTGCAGTTCAACAAATAAAATAATATTTTTGATTGTATAATATTAACTATCAATAAATTTTACATAGAAAATTAAATTTCATCTAAATAGAAACAAAAAAGTTCTCCTAAATATTAAAAATGGTAGGAGTAGTAGTTAAAGAGGTACATAGCTTACCGTAACTAGCTGAATGCAATAGGGGTTAAGGCCTGCAAGTGTCTGACGAGCAAACTCATCGTCTCGGATCCATGAAAATCTATCCTCTGAATCAAATGTGAAAATGATATATAAGAAATTCAGATAAATCGTAGGTAGTATAAAATTGGGTTAATCTAACGGAGGACTGAAGAAGAGAGTACTGTTAAGAAGAATAGGGGGGTCAAACTGGAGAAGGTCGTCTTTGGCTTCAGCAGCAACTTTAATAAGTTTGGGGATCATAGGTAAAAGGCCAGCATCCTTGGGAAGATTGATGCCAACGTCAAAGAGATCTTCGATTGACTTGAAGTGTGGGAAGGGCGATTTGGGATCCAGCAGAATAGACTCGAGCTGTGAGAACACGGAGGGAAGAGCTGCCAAGATGGCCTTGCCCGTGAATGCCGTTCCCTTGGTTGGTGAGAACTCCTCGTCTCTGGGGACATAGAACTCCCCTTCGCGTTTCTCCGTTAAGGGGTCTTTGTTGGAGGGTTTGCGACCAGTCTTGCACCGTCTCGGGTACGGATGAGAGGGGCCTCCAATAACAGGACGGGCGAGCTCGTCATCTTTGTCTGGGTCACCCACATCGTTGTACACGTCGTAGTCATAAATGCGTTCGTGTACGGCGAATTCACCAGATTTCTTGCGGTTTTCGCCTCGCAAGGTCTCCAGCTCCTCCTTCCGCAGCTTTTGAAGGGGCTCCGGGGTTGCCGAAGGTAAGTAGGACTTACTGGAGAAGAATATCCTCTTGGCTGGGTCAACGGACTTGGGTGCCACCCATGAGTGGCATGAAAACATAACGGTTCCGCTGGGTAATTCAATCTCCATGTCCTTGATGAATATCTCTTTATGGTGCTGGTTTTGTATCCTGATGGCCCCCACGGTTCCAAAGTCTTCAGGCATGTCAAACTCGCACTCATACTTCTCTTCAGTGGAGTCGCCATCGAACCATACACGTTGTGCATAGTCTTCTACCGGTTTCTTCTCCATATTCGTCCCTGACATGTGTGTACTTGAGGGTTAATAATCGTCATTACTATAAATTGAGCCATAGTTGCATTAACTTTCTCTTTAAATAAAAACGTTTGTATGATAAATTAGCTACTCACGGCTGTCAGTCTCGGAAGCGATAAGCTCAACGAGCAGTGATCTACCGGCAACATCTGCTATGTCATCGAGACCTCTCGACCAACGTAGGCCCTCCAGAAACTTCCCTTCTTGGGCCTTTATGAATCCCTTTACTTTGATATTTTTAACTTTTTCTCTCACTACGTTACCTTTCTTTTCGCTATTTGACTGTGATGCCGTGACCTTACATCGTCCACCGAGGCTGTGACGACGAAACAGCTTGTCTCGACGTCCTGTCCAAATGGGGTTGATGCGTGGTGATGGTTTATGGAACGGAGAGCTGAGGCTCTTTGCTATGCTCAAGGTCTGAAGACCCGACGACGACTCTTTACAAAACATTTTTGTTTTTGCTTTTCGCTTACCATCTTCTCCAGTCCCCGCTTCATCTCTTTATACAAGTCTAGATATTATCCTAATTTTGTCCTATCTAAAAATCAAAAATATAAAACCACCAAACTTGTCAACATTTCGTTTTCAACTTTATACACCGAATTGTTTGTCACTCTTATTAGTTATTTCACTAAGACTACTTACAATGGTTGTTTTATCAACTTTTGATAAATTTTAACAACAGTTAATAAGTTTGCAATGGTTTGTTGAAAATAAAAAAATCTGATGTGGCAAAATCAGTATTGAAACTTATCAACACCGTTGTAAAACAAAAATTGGTCTATTTTCAATGACGTGTCAAATATTGATTGGACCAAATTATTAGGTTTCTCTCTCATATTTTAATTCCAAGGATAGTAAATAGATGAAGACATGTGTAAGAAACTGATTGAATGCTCATATTTTATAGCTTTTTTCTTCATCTCAATAATTTAACATCAATTATTTTATAAAATTGAAATTATATAAATATAAATTTTATATCAAAATTCATCATTTTTCATACTCTATAATAGAGACTTGTTTCATTTCATTTGGATACAGAAAAAAAAACTCATCTTTTTACTATATTTTTGTTATTATCTCTTATTAAATCTTTGTTTCATCATTAATAATTAAGTTATGTGTGTTTTAAGTTAAGTTTAAGTGTTTAAGTTAAGTTTATTGTAATAATTAAGTTATGTGTGTTTTATTAATTTTGTTGTGTGCTTTTGTTTATTGTATTGTATTTTCAGTTTTTCGTTATTGAATGTGATTTAATAATAATTATCGTATTTTTTCATTATTGTGTATTAATTAATCACTCTTACAAAATATATAAAATAAAACAAAGATAGAAATGTTTTATAAATTTGTTTAGTTTTTAGTTATTTAATTTAATTTGAAATTCTATTTTTATTAATAACATGTTATCACAAAAAACATATAAAATAGACTAAAAATATAAATAAAATTAGTGGGTAGGCTGTTGTAATTTTTTAACAACAAAACCATTGTAGAGAATAAAAATTAAGTGGGTGTTGAATTATGATGTGGAAGAAAAAAAATGATGTGTAAGAGAGAGAAAATGATGTGAAGTAAAAATAGGGTGTTGCAAACATGCAACCAATGTACATAGTCTAAGAACACCTCCAACGATGTGAGACCACTCAAGTTTTTTAAATATTTTTAAGAACATCTATCTATATTATTAAACTTGAAGTACATTTTATAGATGATTGGAAACATGTATAGTATATTCTAAATGAAAATTGTTTGGAAACATGAATAATAATATTACATTAATTGTATTTTCATATTTCAGTTAGCTTAATAATTTAATTAATTCTATTACATTAACGATAATACACATCATTTAATTATATCACCATAAAAATAATAGTACAGATTTTTATTTATTAGTTAATCAATATAGATTTTGTGCCAATTATAAAATCAAAAATGTAAATAAGTAAGTTTTATATATGGTTAAATGTTCGATTTAGTAAAAAAAATTATATTAGTTTCAACTGGTGGAAAATAAAGTAACCAAAAACATTATTCAAAGCCATTTTTTTATGAATAAAATAATAACTTAAATAAAAAATAAAATGTGTTACATTTATTGTCACTTAATTTTTCATTTAATATAATTATTTTACTAAATAAACAGTATTTTTATCAGTTTATAATAAACAGTTAGGCTTGAACATTTATAATATTAAAACATAATACTTCTTATGAATATGACCCTGAAATTTCCAATTAATTACAAATATGGTATGTACTTTTTTTGCAGACAGTATTTGCAACCAATAAAAAGTTATTATTTTGCAATTACATTAAAAAGTATTTAATAATTCAGTTTTTAACCTTTTTAAAAAATTTGTTTCTTAAATATTTACGCTATAAATTTCCAAAAAACCTTTCTAGTTATTAATTATTTGAAAGCATTTATTAAATGAAATCACAAAATAAAATCAAGTTAAAATAAAAAATGATTAAACAACAAAATCATAATACATTTCTAAATTATCTCAACTTCCTAAAAAATAGTTTCGTTTAAAATAAAATCTAAATAACAAAAACTAATTTTGAAAAAATTATATAAATTTTTTTGAAATGCACAAATAATTTTTTCAATACAGAGATTGTTGAAGATATACAATATTTTATTTAAATTAAAAAAAAATCAATGTAAAATAAGTTTAACTTCGGGTTCAATAAATAAAATCATATTGGGAATTAGAATTATCTAGAGTTTTCAAAAATTTAGTCATATAAAATAACAAAAACAAGTCATAAAAAATAAAATATATAATTTATCAAAAATCATAATTTTTATTACGTAAAATAATTTTTTCCAAAAAAAATATAGCCTCCCTTTTTAAGGGTGGGTCAAAATCTAGTCTATATATTAAAACAGAAGTACATATTAAAGTTATTTGGAAACATGAATACGTAGTATAAATTAAAATTGTTTGAAAACATTAATAGCAGTAATACATTAATTGCATTTCTATACTTTACTTAGTTTAACAATTTCATTAATTATATTACCATAATAATAGCGCAAATTTTTATTTATTAATTAATCAATATAAACTTGAATTGATCAGGTCATGTAAGAACAAGGTTCAAGTGGCAATTATAAAATAAAAATGTAAATAACTAGGTTTTATATATGGTTTAACGTTCGGTTTAGTTTGTTTATTAAAACATTTTTTATTTTAGTTTCAATCAGTTGGAAAATTACGTAGCCAAAATATAATTCAAATACATATTTTGTGAATAAATAATAACTTAAATCAAAATAAGAAAAATATGTTACTTTTACTGTCAATTAATTTTTCACTCCATATAATTATTTTACAAATAAAAAATCTTTTTTATTTCACTTAATTTAGCCAAACACATAAAAAGAATCATTTTTTAGTTTATAAAATCAGATAAACTTGAAAATTGACTATTCATTTAGGTACAAGTTGTTAATTTTGGATATCGTTTTATGTTTTGAAATTAAATCTATTTTAATATTATAAATTTATGTATAGGTTTGAGTTGGATCATTTTGGGTCTGGATGAGTTCGGTTGTGATGTATAGAAACTTACAAATATCTAAATAACTAATGTGTCTAAAACGAGTTCGAATAAAGTACAAAAATAACCATATTACCCAATTCGGTCCAAATCTTTTGAATAAAACTAGTTATTTTACGACACATCTAAAATATACTCTCTCTGTATCACGTTAAATGGTGTTTAAGCATTTTTATTTTGCTCCATAATAAGTATCGTTCTCACATTTCTAGATATGATTTAATGTTAAATGAAATTTGTAACCAGTTTTAAAATAGTACATATTTTTTTATTGGTTAGACTGGTTTTATTTAATACTATTTTATGTAACCACGTTAAATTACATAAAATTTATGTAAAAACTTTAAACACCATTTAAAGTGGTACAGATGGAGTATAACACTAATTATAAAAAATAAATATTGATGTATAAAAATATAAGAATTAATACTCATATGGATGTGCGGATCAATCTCTAGTTAGTATTATAACTAATTGGTTATTCTTTATTTTTTAAAATTAGTAAAAGCACTATTTTTATGTATGTGTTTACATCTACCCTTTAAGTATCATAACTGTTTCCTAAAAACTGTGAAATCGTTAATAAGAGTATTTTTAATATTAAACTCTATTTTTTTTCAAAACTGAAATAAATCTATAATAGAATTATGTTTTATTCATTACTTCTTTTAGAGTAAAAATAGAGTATGAACACAAAATACTATTTCACTTTTGAAGTAAATCTATTTATAACCCTATGAAATGCAAAAATAAATATAATTAAGTACTCTCTATGTCCCAATATAAGTGGGGTTTAAGGTTTTTGAACATGAATTAATAAAACATACATTCCTATGTAATTTATTTTAGTAACGTAAAAATGTCATTAAAATGAAACTAGTTCAACCAATAGAAAAATATACATTATTTTATAATTGGTCACAAAAATAAAATAATATTAAATTTTATCTAGATTAGTGAGAAAATCAATTATTTTGGGACAAAAAAATTCCTTAAACATCACATAAAGTGGGACAGAAGGAGTATATTTTAATTAAATTTTATTTTGGATTGATATAAAATATGGAGTGGGTTTGAAGATGTTGTACTCACCAAGTTATGCAATTAAAATCCATCTCTATTCACTACTGTGACCAAATAATAATAATAATATATAGCTCTGATAGTGGCAATGCCACATGAAGTGAGGGAAGGGCAATTGCCCCTAAAGAAAATTTTTAAATTCAGTGTAATTTTTAAAAAGTTTTAGTTATGCTCCTGGTTACCATTTTCATCTTTGCCCCGGATGAAAATGTTTTCTAGATTCGCCACTGGGTGGTTGTGATTGTTGAATAGAACACCAATGTATAAGATTTTGCATAGAGGATACATACATTTGCATAGATACCATGTTAGTGACTTTCCTTTTTGGAACGCTATAATTTTTTTAAAAAAGATGACGTCTTATATTTGCATTTCCCTCATTTTATGTAACTTCTTTTTTTTTTTAAAAAAAGGCTAACTGTTTCCTTCGGGACAGATAGCAAAGTTAATGCAATTTAATTAAGATACCCCACCCCCAAATCCAATATAGGTGGAACTTTAAAAAGTAGAAGCAAATAGGGCTGTGTTTCAAACACTTGCTAAACCAGATAGAAAGATGGGGGTGTGGTGAAGAGGACGAAGATTTGAGGAAAATGAGCTTGAAGCGCATGAGTTTGTTTGTGTAGGGGCCGGTTACACTGAGAAGCTCCCTAAGGAAGAAGATTCATGTATCCTCTTCCGTTTTATTTCCATTTCCAGTTAGCCCTTTTTGCTGTAATCTCTAAAGTTCTTACATTTGTCTAAAACGTAGCTACCTTAAGATAAAAATAAAATAATTGATGTATTGCTAGTGTGTCACCAAAAATGTAAAGGTGTTTTTCTTCATGAATTTAATTGCAAAATTATTAATTTTTATATATATTTCACTTATTATTTATTCTATAATATAGCTGATTTCAAATCAATTTTGATAAAATAAAATGTTTAAGACTTTTTTTACATGTTGGTTTTTTGTATTTATTCCGTTTACATTCTTGTTATTTTTGATGTGTTTTTCTATATTTTTATTGATTCTTTTTTTTTAGTCTGTCTTATCTATATACTTGTTTCCACGTTTTTGTTCTTTCTAAAATATCAATAATCAATATATATGTAAATACACCAATTAATGGATCAATGTTCACTAAAAAATACATTTATATTTTATACATTAAAATGTAAAATATGAAAAACGTTAGATTAATCGTATCAATGTGAAAACTCAATCCCCAACAATGACTATAAGTAATTTTAATATGCATGGTATCGCACCGACCAAACGACCACAAACCATTTGGTCAAAAAATTACCACAAACCATTACAAATATATATATATATATATATCTTTGGTGGTTTACTAAAACAATTATATAGACCATTTAAACAATATTATTATATCTAAAATTGTTAATCGTTATTGAAATATATTTTAGGAAAATACTTTTTTTATGATTCTTGGTTATAGGTTAACGCACAGATATACATTGTTATAACCTTCATATATTGCTACCAGATATGGAGAAGAAGTATATAGAGAGTCACCCTACGTGTTCATAGATAAAGGTAATCATCTGCCATAATGTTCAAGACAAGCTGAGAGTCCAAGATATATGATATAAAGGGTGCCAGTAGGAAGTTAGTACTTTTTGTGTGTGTGTTTTATATAGCCAGAAGTTAGTTACACGCAAACACCGCCAATTTGGGCAAGATTGCTAGATATATACGTACCAGCTTATTGTGTGGTTGATCTGAATCATGATCATTTTTCAGATAACTTAACTAGCATACGAATATAATATCTATCTTCTGGTTAAAATAGAACGCAAAGATTGGTACGTTACTTTTTTGTTGTTTTCTATAGAAGTGAAAAGAAGAGCGCGCACGTTTTTTCTGTTGTTGCTGCCCAATTCCAACTAACAAATTACCCCCACAACATCCGATGGGTCACTGACGAGTTAATGAGCACCATACGCTTCTGGCTCTCAATATCGTCTAAGTCGTCCTCTTGTCTCATGTAAACGCTACCTTCCAATATTTTGGCCAATAATTTATGTAATAGTGTGATAGAAGACAATCACTTATACGGGACCACCTGCAATTCCAGTGCACATTCATTTGTTGTGCTATGGGGAAATGAAAGCTTGGTGTGATGGTCCAGTTAATAGTTGATGCACCCATTCATTTTCTTATGACAGTGCATCGAATATCGGAAGATGATAGATAGCTTGTGGTGAGCACAAAACTTATTAACTTGTGAAATAGAGGCTTTGGCAGCTCGATGTTTGTAATTTGTGAGAAGTCAAAATATACTGCAAATTAACCAATTGCTATTTGTATTTATATTATATGTATACTTGCAAGGCGAGGTTATTTAATTTGCAATATGTATTACTGCAGAACTCCTTAGGCATGCAATGATGCAAAGAAAACCTTGGCCTATGATGAGTACATTTTGTTTATGAATAAAAAGTGGATGTGTTTGGAACTTTATGACGAAATGATTTTAATCCATCGGGATAATCAAATGTTTAGCACTATAGTTAAGCGTGTAATCACATGTGAAAATCAAAATTGTTTTGAATGAGAAATGTAGGTTCAAAAGCGAGTGTCTTACAAAGTTTGTAAAAATTGTTACTAGTCATTTTTCATTCGTTAAAACATTAATCAACATCATCAAGCGACGTTGATCATTAGTTCACGATTTTCTGAAAGGAAAAAAAAAGTTGTCTTTTCAACAAGAAAAGTTATTTGATTTGATTTGTCTGTTGACGTGTTGAAAGACTTATTCTTGGTTCATCTTATTCACCGACTAATAGGATTGTGTTATTTAAGATTTAGTATTTAAAAAAAAACAAGATATTCCCAAATTATATTATATGTACTTTCAAAATAAAAATTGAATAAAAATTATACTAATCACAAAAACAATATTTTTTAATCTAAAAAATAATTTATTTTCAAAATACATTTTTAACGCTGCCAACAAACATTAAATTTTAGACTTTTGGAGAAATCTAAAATTTTAAAGTTTAAGATTTATCCAATGGTCTAGAGTTTACCCAAGGATCTAGGGTTTATCGAAGAGTTTAAGGTTTATGATTAGGATTTAGAGTATAGTTTTTTGTTGATTGTGTTATAAATAGTTTTTTTTTTAAAAAAAAAAATCAAAGTTTTAGAATTTATCCAAGGGTTTATTAAAGGATTTAGGGTTTAACATTTAGATTTTAGTGTTTTTTTTATTTACTCAACGGTTTAGAGTTTACCCAAGGGTTTAGGATTTAAGATTAGAATTTAGAGTATAGTTTTTTGTTGATTGTGTTATAAATAGTTTAAAAAATCAAAGTTTTAGAATTTATCCAAGGGTTTATTAAACGATTTAAGGTTTAACATTTAGAGTTTAGTGTTCTTTTTGTGGTATTAATTTTTTTTTGAAAAAAAAAATATTTTTTCTCAGTTAGTATTATTTTTATTTATTTTTAATTTTTTTTATAAAACGTATTATAATTTGGCAATATTTTGTTTTTTTTTTATAAAAAGGGACAACTAGT